>BSBK01006916.1:2500-136452 GCA_027943335.1 Chamaecyparis obtusa
TAATGGGGTATATATGTAAGTTGTTATATGGGCATTTTCATCTATTTTGTCACGTAATCTGCGCATGTATAACGTCTCTGGTATTTTAAGGCACTTGGATGCTCTTTAATGGAGATCTTTACATAAAAACATAGCAGAAAGATCACATTAAAGTATGGTATATTGTTTGTTGAATTTTTTTATGTTACAGATTCCTTCACTGTCTTTGGGGGGACCTGTTTAATTGGTAACAAAGCCAAATGAGTTTTTGTTTCTTGCGTAAATCTGCCCAACAAATTGCTCACAGCTTCGAACTGTCAACTGCCAGCCACAGTCTGTCTTCAAGTTGGCAGAAACAGAACATTCACTTCAACTCTGTTAAAAAATTGGGTTCCTTAGATACTTCAAAAGTAAAAGCTTAAGTGAGACTATAACGGAAAACCCATCATCATGGTATCCTTGCATGCATTTCCATGGTCAAAATAATCACTGTCAAGAACACACTCAGTGCCAGGAAAAGATAGCAGTACAACCAAAACCTGCAGAAACTCTGCTAATGAAAAAAGAACCATTTTGATTTCACTTAAGATCAATAAAAAACAAAAGTTTGTTTTGCCTAATGCCAATGAGTAATTTCGCACCAGTGCTCTTCCTATTAGAAAAGCTAGGCATGTTAAAGACGATCAATCAATAAAAGGAAACAAAAACCCTGTTAATTTGGGCTTTTTTAAAAAAAAAATTGGTTTTTGAAAGAGTCCCAAATCTACTTGGGACTTTTTATTAGGGTTAAAAAATGGGTTTTTAAAAGGATCCAGATCTTTTTACCATATGGGTCCAAATAAAAGTAGGAAACAAATGTTGTAAATATTGAACGACTATATTTAAAGATTGCATAAAATATTACATCTGAATAGCTAGATCTCTGCTTTTTCTGTCCGAGCAAGCTTTCGCAAGATGCTTGCAGTCAACATGACTATGAGGCCTAACTTTATTCCCCTTGACAAACCTGAGAAATCCCAAAAAATGTTTACACTAAAAGTTAAATAAAGGTTTGTTCGCAGGGTCCAAATAAGGTTCATTCAAGGCGAAAATGAACCCAACCTGTACAGAAGACAAATAAAAAGCTAAACAGTCTCAGTTACACTAGCACCTAAAAACTTACAAAGGCTACAAAGTGCATGTATATATTACTCAGGTTTTTGTAAATGTAGACCAGTATTCTCCTCTGTAGATTCGAAGCTTTACGACAATCAAACAATCTTAAAATTCCATTCTAAAATTACTTGGAATTTTGATAATATCTTTTCAACCCTCAAATTTGTTCTCAAATATAAAGAATTACGGCAGAAAAATTTACAATTCTGACATGAAAATATAAAACCAGGAAAAATGCAGATTCCAGAAAAACCCTTGAGCATCAAAGCCTTACAAAATATACGCTTATACCTATTCTGCTTTTCAAAACCCCTGAGAACTTCTACAAAATGTCGAACTTCCAACTATATATTTCAAAACAAACCCATAAAAAATAATAAAAATGAAAATTTCACTTCACTCAAGCCAAAGTCGACAAAATCCTCTGTAAAACTAAGCACTCCACATGCCACATTTCACATTTGTTGTTTCATCCACGGCGTAATTATCTTTATCCCGAAAAACTCTCTGTCTTCAACGACAACCGTCAATCCCTGCTATCTCCCCTTTCAAGTGCTCCGTCTCCTTGCTTCAGCCTTGAAGAAAACGGCTATGGTTTTCTAGTAAATGATGGAATTCTTGCCTGCATTTGATTTCATTTCTTCCATCTTAGCCTGCTGCAAAATGACTGTAAATTATTCATTTCTGTGGATTACTGGGAAAGCTCCCTCCAGCCTTCTAAAGCTAAGGACAAGAGCACGTATATGAACAAAAAAAATTGATAGTGGAAGGTTAAACCTTTCCTACCCCTGCAAGGCATGTAGACAGCCAAAAACAAAACAATGAAGAAAACAACAGGGATTACCCATATTACCTTCATCTCTCATGCATGAGAAGACTGAAAATATGGCAAACAACCATCATGGCGGCGGCTACATGCCAGAACAACAGAGGCGGTAGAAACTAGTGTGGAATCTCCAGGCGTCCCTATTGTCAAGCCTCCAAGAGGAACCCTAGCCGTCACTTGTCAAGAGAACTAGGACAACCTTCAGAAAGGTTTTAAAGTATGTGGCATTAAATGCCCAAAGAAATTTCTAGATTATGCTCGCCCAGCTGGCAAGACCAGCAGAAACTTCGAGAATTCTACTAGTAGATTTTTTAATTTCTTTGTGATTAAAGTTTTAAAATTTGATTTTTCTCCCTACCTTTATCAGTGAGAGCCAATAGAAAATTAAAGAAATGGTATTATTTGAAATTTTTAAAATGCCTACCTTTATCAGTGAGAGCCAATAGAAAATTAAAAAAATGGTATTATTTGAAATTTTTAAATATGTCAAAATTATCAAACTTTAAAGAAGAAATAAATTTCAAAACTTCTCAAATGTGATTGGTCTAATAAAAAAAATTTGCATCTAATGGATGCAGTAGTATCCTGCCTATGGCAAGAACTAATAATGAAGAGTGGAACAAAATTGGCACTATAGATTTGAGTCCCATCACTTTATATAATTGAAGTGTACGAAAAGTTAATATAAAATATATCATAAAACTAGTCACTTTGTAATGTTTCTTGACAGCTGAAAACATGCTCATCACTTTAATCACGTGATCCCATGAATTTTTTTGTATGCTTTAACATCTAGTAACACTTCATAAGCAAAGGTTTTCGGGGAGGATAGAGATCGAAGCCATTGAATCCCTGGTCAAAAGAAGTGCATTTGTGAGTAAAACTTGGTGATTTCTATAATTTACTGAAAGAAATAATCATAGATTGCAGGCAATTTTTTTCTGGAAAGCTTTGTTCTTTTATATGACTCTATTGCAGGCAAGTCTTTGAAGAGCTTTATTCTTTTAACATTATTTACTGTGAATGCTTCAAGTCTATAACGATATCGCATTGCAGTGTTTTATTGTCATCACAACTCTTTGAGTTTACGTTTGGTCATTGAAAAGCACTGCGTTTTATGATAAGTACATTCGAACCCTAGCTTAGGGTTTAGCGGCTAAACTGATCAATTTTCAGTTTTTTCATTGAGTTCTGGGAACGGGGAGACGCTCGGAGTAGGTTTTGGTAACAGAAGAAAATAGACACCTCTGAATTTCTTCGTGTGAAGAACTAGTTTTATACTCGACAATTCATCCAAAGTATTTATAGGCTATGTCTATCCACCAAATATCTAGCTAAAATGTAGAAATCCGGCGAAGTAAAAGAAAACCTAACAAAATCTTAGTTTGCCGTAAAATTCGTAAAGAACAGGGTTCAAGATGTTTAATTTCAAGTATATTTTCGAAATGCGTTATCTATTACATTTGTTTAGAATTTTTTTATAAAAGCAACACTCACATGTGAAAAGAACAAGAAAGTCGCGACTGGTTGCAGAACTTCGGTCTTTGTTGAATGCTGTTGCGATTGTAATTGTTGAAAAGGGACGGGAATCTAACCTTAAATTTGATGACCGTATAACTTATTTAGCCATTTTTATCCTAAAATACAATTAAAATATCAGAAAAACTGTATGATATGAGAGGTATGATTTTAGACGGACTGTCAAATTTTTTAAAGAATTAGTTTTAACATATTTACTGAGGGCGAGACATCTGTAGAAATAGCAGCTGTAGCTGCACAGACCTTGCTGGATGAAGGAAAATATACAAATTTGCAGAGAAAACAGAGCATGGATAGAGCACTGTTTGATAAAAATCAGAACCTAAGTTCAAATCTATAATTTATTGAAAGAATGAAATACAATATATAAAGGTCACTGTATTGAAAACTTCCAATTAGGTGAAATGCAATTAGGAATTAAACTAAGAGTCTCCTGTAGTTAGAAACTGTGATTCATAAATCATAATTTGAAACTTAAGGTCAAAATGGTGATTGAAAAAAATCACGTAGCAGAATTTAAGGCGAGAATCGATAGTTAGAATTAAACACTAACATCCCCCCTTAATTCTAACTAAGGAGGAAAGAAAAACCTAAAGAAAAGAATGAGGAAAGAGGGAAAACCTATTGGGAATAAAACGCCCCCTCAAAATTATACTAAATCTGCATGGTAGCTACTATACTGCAATATCTTTCATACCAAAAATGATGTGCAAAAAGTGAAATGCAAGAGTTGATGTAGCCCTTCACAATCTGTAGGCAATGGTAGATGCTCAAAAGTGGTCCATGATCTTCAAACAACATTCCTCCCCATAGGAAGAAATAAAATCAAAGATGTATGAATGAAGTCTCCTCAATCCTAAAAAGAATATGTAGGAAGAAAACTCCAAATGTATGATGTATATGACAATCTAGAAGCTCTTAGAAACTGATGTAGAACACAATCAAAAGACTCACGTGTCTCCTCAGAAGGCAAATAGATCTCCTTCAAATCTTGTGCCAAACTATCCACACTCATATCAATTTGTGAGAAATGATAATGTAGACTCTAGAAAATGAGGAAGAGGATCAGAATGTTCCCTTACAACAATTGAAGAAGAATCACCCTCATCAAAGAGAAGATCTATGCAATCAATAGTGTCATCTAGATCCGAAATGAGAGATTCTACAAACAAAAAAGAGATGTTGATAGAAATTGATCCCATAGAACTGAATCCAAAAGACAAGAATGAACTTCTTGAAGAGAGTCTGAAGTAGCATTTGAAGAAGCCAAGATCTCTGTCAAACCGACAAGCAGAGGTGACTGAATAGCTTCCAATACTGGAGATGTAGAAAGAGGAGAATTTAGAGGAGATGTCTTTGTGTAATCAAGACAATCAAGACTCTTCCAATAAGCAAGTTCCTCTTCAATGTCATTGTCATACATAGGATCATCATCTTTATCAAGGGAGAGAAGCATGTCTATAGTTGGATCATCTAGGAATGGAGGTTCAGTAGGATCTCCATATCTTTCCCATAGAGTGGCCCAAAGAGTGTGAGGGCACTCAATGTGTGATAGAGCCCATGATGTGTGACCCCCAACACTTAAACCAATTAATCCTAAGACATGATCATTTCTACTTTCCCAAGCAGATTTCTGCCAACATGTACTTGGTTAAGGAATAAGCCCATACAAATGTGGCAATAGATGAATCCATCGGTAGTGCTTCAGAATTCCATCACGCTGAGACTTATAATTGCCTTCTTCCAAAGTGATGATTGATGGATGAAATTGTATTCCCATTTTAGCCTTAGATCACCCCTTGTGGAACTTTATTTTCAGTTCATGAATACAAAAAAGAAATTCAAAAACACCTCAAGGCAATGAAAAAATTCATTCCAAAATAGCTCCCATTTTTAATACCTGCAAAATCATGTACCATAAAGCACATACTGGTGGTGGAGAGGGATCTCATCATGGATATAGTCGCTATGCCAACACTTCCACATGATAGAAAAAATAATTGCAACTATCTACCATGTGGAATTCGCACCCACTATGTACCACGTTGATAAGCCAAACTTATGCAAACGAAGGATCTGAAACTTGAGAGACTCGAACCAATGACCTGTGCTCTGATACCATATAGAAATAACAGCTGTAGCTGCACAGAACTTACTGGATGTAAGAAAATACACAAATTTGCAGAGAAAACAGAGCATAAACAGAGCACTGTTTGATAAAAATCAGAACCTCAAAATCTATAATTTATTGAAAGAATGAAATACAATATATAAAGGTCACTGTATTGAAAACTTTCAATTAGATGAAATGCAATTAGAAATTAAACTAAGGATCTCCTATAGTTAGAAACTGTGATCCACAAATCACGATTTAGAAATGAAGGTCAAAATGATGATTGGAAAAATCACGCAACAGGACCTAAGGTGAGACTCGGTAGTTGGAATTAAACACTAACAACATCCTGCTCACTCTCTCGACTAAATAACCTAAAGATAATGAAAATCATTAACCTATGTTTCAAAACCCTTAGAAAAAGTTAATAAAACGTTTGCAGACGTTTTCTTGCACAGCAGTGATGGAACTGCTGCGAATCTGTAGAAACCGTAGTGACGGAGCAAAATAGTGAAGAAGCGTCTGCATTGTGCAGGAATAGAGGTGTAGGAAGCGAGGCAGGGCATGCTTCAAAGTGATGACTTGAAATGAAATCACTCGATATAGGTATCTGTATTTATGTAAGAGTGATTTTGGATTCAATTCTGAAGATTGAGAAACGAAATGATATATTTAGATTTAGATTATTTGTAAGTATAAAATTAATTTTGAATTTAATTGCAAAGACAGATATGAAATGGCAATGTTTGATTTTAGATTTGATTGTTTATATTTATGTTAAATATGAAAGAATCGGCAAATGATATATATAATTAAATTTATTAGTTGAAATTTTTTGATTAATATTTTTTTTCATTAAATTTCTTATTTATAAATTAAATATCTTTTATTTTTCCTTAATTTAATATTTTAAATTTTATTATATATATTATTTTATATTTAATCTAATTAAAAACTTAAATTTCTTCAATTGCCAAAATGTTTATCTTAGTAACAACGGAATTAACCATGTTCCTCACCTTCGTTTCTTGCAAGATGTCATTTTTTTTAAATTTGGTTGAACTTAGGTTTTCTCCATGGAGCTTGGTTTAGCTTTGAGTGTAAAGAATTTAAGAAAATGTTTATATTGCAATCAATCAGAAATCTTAGTGACAACGGAATTAACCATGTTCCTCACCTTCGTTTCTTGCAAGATGTCATTTTTTTTTAACTTAGTTGAACTTAGGTTTTCTCCATGGAGCTTGGTTTAGCTTTGAGTGTAAAGAATTTAAGAAAAAAGCATGTAGTTATAATTATATTATGATTGTGAGACATTAGTTTAGTGCATAGGATTTGTTTGGAATCATTATATAAACAGATTATTTTTGTTTATTATAAATATTGTTAAATTAAGTGTACAATCTTACTTCTTTTTAGAATGAATACATACTTTTCACTGTATTGTTTTACTATTATAATTTTATTATCATTCTGATAATTTATAGGTCTTTTCGAATAGATCATGTAATATTTAGTAAATTTGTAGCATTTTTTATTGTTATTGAGATATATTATAGTGATCATGAAAATTCACTTCAATTTTTAATTTTTTTTGGTAAGTAAGGGGCCGAAGCCGATAAATATAATTATATATGAAAAAGACAAAAGTACATATTAAAAGCTTAAAATAAAGGAAGCAGTCCAAAATCCATAGGGGATTATGGGCGCTAGTTAAAGCTAAGCAGCAAGAAGGCCTTCTACTTCAATTTTTTATGTGTTTGAAATATTTTTTATTATTATGATCTGTTTTCTATTATTTTGTTATGTGTTTTGAAGATTTTTTATTAGTACGACCTACTTTCCTGTAGCTAATGCACCATAGTGTCCTGAAACATCATTTGTTTAATGATCAAACAGTTAATAGCAATTTTACTCCTCATCTATAAGAATATAAAATAATTATTTATTCTATATATATTGAACTCAATTATTCTTTAATATTGAATTGGAGTAATCATATATGATAAGTATTTAATTTGGACACTTCACTTAAAAATAAAATGACAAACAACCAAGAAAAATAAAAAATAAAAACATATGCACTACTCTGTTGTTTGATTTGGAATTATACCTTTATAAAATCTCCAATTTTTTTTCAGGGTATGGCTCGTTACTTTTTGATTGGTAGATCGCTTCTCTTTTCACCTGCATCAGCATGATCCAGACATTCCACTAACCAATAAATGCCACGTAGTTAACTGTTGCTGAATTGACAACGTAGTGTACACATATGACACTAACCAATAAATGCCAAATAGCAAACTGTCGTAGAAATTACAATGGTAATGTACACATCTGACACTATTTCCTCCCTGTCCCACAAGCTATAAATCAGTATGAATTGTAATTAAATTTTTAAATATTAATGTCTAGGTTTCGACAAGTTAATCCTACAATAGTTCATAATTCTAGTTGTACTATTATACCTATTTGTTTGTTTCTGAATGTTGCCAATATCGCAATTGTTTGTCAAAGTTAATTTAATTAGTCAGAATAAACATCTTTCTTGCTACTCAAGTAATTATGTTGATAAGATGTGTTTTAAACATAGATTCATATTTCACGAGAAAATGCCTTTAGCATGGGTTGTCTATGCGCATTTATATAGCTGCTGTTTTTGACAAGTTTGTAATGCAATTTGAATGTCAGATTCAATTGGAAGCTGAAAGATGTCAATCAAAGTAGTAAAGGTAAGGGATTTAGGGCAGGCTTCCTTTGGTTTTTAAGTTTATTTTGGTTAGCAATAATAATTTATGGAGTTGGTGGTCTAATAGATAGCAAATTTTCTGTTTATTTTTATTTTATATAGATAATAAAAAAGAGATAAGCATGGTGAAAACATGTGACTTATTTTCAGCTCCTCTTTTTTTAATGTTTATTTTTAATTTTTAAGTAGCTGCTGCCTCATTAAAACAGAAAAAGATTTCAATCTATCCTTTTCCCCTAATCAAAAATTTACATGGGAACACTTTTGCTGCTTAAATTTAAGCATAAATTGTCACGTGGGATGTTGGGGTTAGTTCCAGTTCATCCGAGACCAATCGAATTAGTATTTTTGGAAGATTTAGTTAATTTATCTTGAGTTTATGATTAGATGTTTTTTGTGAGATTATATTTGGTGTTTCTTATTCCATGTTCTTATGTGACTGTTTAATTGCAATTGCTGCTTAAATTTAAGCAGTATTTGGAAAATGATAAATTGGAATCTTTTCTTACTTAAGTGGAACAGCTATTATTTAGGAATTGGAAATAAGTTGTGGGAAAAAAGGGAGGCTAGAAATAAGCAGCAACTGCTTATTGAAAAAAGTTCAAATATATTTTCAAGAAATATGCCTAAAAATTTAAACTAAAATAATATTTAAGGGCACCTCTCCATAGAATGTTTAATTGGAATTTTAATAAAAAAATTTGGAGATAGATGTTTTGAGAAAAAATAGGAGACAATAAAAGAGAGGGAAAATATCTTGTGGAGCCATATGTCATTTTTCTCAATAAGCAGCGACTGCTCATTCCAGCCCCTCCTTTTTTTCAAAGCTTATTTTTAAATGTTAAGCAGTCGCTGCTCCACAAAAGTAGGGATAGATTCCAAATTATCCTTATCCTGTGATTAAAAAATGGCATGGGAACACTCAAGCTGCTTAAATTTAAGCACAAATTGTACTTAAGTAGCAGCATGGGGACATGGTGTAAGAGGTTGTTTAAAAATAAGCAGCAAATGTTACCATCCATAGACCACCAATTTCACAAATTATTTTACAAAAGTTGAACAGTTGCTACTAGCAAAAATAAGCTAAACAGTAGTATAGGAATATACCATTAGATTGTCTTGCGACATTATTGTTTTATGACTATTAATGTGATTAATGATAGTGATTTTTTCCAGGTGAAATATGAAGACATGATGACACGGTTTAATGTAAATTATTGGAATGAGAGAGCAGATATATCTTTGGATGGTTTGAAATCCAAGATTTTTGATCTTTTCAAGTTGAAGGGGTTCGCCGACAGGCTTAATTTAAGATATACAGATGAAGATGGTGATGTTATCATTATATTAAATGATGGTGGTTTATTGGATGCACTCAAACAGAATATCTGCCCTTTTTATATCGAGGCATCGTTCAATGGGAGCGGAGGAAGTTATCTAAAATGCAGTGAGATTAGCTATAATAAATTGGGGCCATTTGGTGGAGGAGGGGGGGTAGATTGGAACGATGGAAATTTTGAAGGATAAATGGAATTAGTGTATCCACGAGTTCAGAATGTTTGCTTTCCATTCAAATTAGTTATGCCACTGGAAAGGATACCACTCGTACTGGAGTAAGACACGGAGGAGCAGGGGACACAGTTTATATGGTAATTGATTAATTAATTAAGATGCCTGTAATTGTACGAGTGATTTTTCATTTCCATTGTTGTTACTTGCAAACATTCTCTGCTGTTTCTTACAGAAAAAATTGCTTTGTTTGTTTCAAACATTGTATGGTGTGCAGAAATTTAAGTACCCAAATGAAAAGCTTCAAAAGATAAGTGGATATTGTGGACTTGTAGAAAATACATTGACGGTCATTAAAGGTGGTTTGTCGTTTGAAACGAACCTTGCAAAATATGGTCCATTTGGTGTAGAAGATTGGATTCCTTTCGAGTTTGATTTGAGATCGAAGGATGTAGTTGGTGCTCATGGCCGAACTTGTAATAGGTATCTGGGCTCTATTGGTCTGCACACTTCCTCAATGCTACCTGTTGTGAGGTTTTTACAACATCGCCTCATCCATGGGACCCCCTAGTTTCGACCTTTTAGACTTAGCCAAGTTTTAGCATTGCCCCGTCCTCGTGGTTTTGATTGCCCGGATTAATTCAGTAAATGCAATGAAAAGTGTTTGGAAATAAGTTTGATTTTGGATTGAAAAGTTTGATTTTGGTTTGAATTTAAGGTCTTGACGATGTGATGATTTTTTTGAATTGAGGATTTTGTGAATTGATTTGAAATAGAAAATCTGATAGTTTGAAATGAAAGATGAAGTTGGAATTTGTTTGATTATTTGAAATTTAATTTTGTGATCTTCAAAATTCTTGACGTTATGGCAATCTTGATGGAATTGAATTTCAAGTTTATTTAATTGCTAATTGTATGATCTTTGAAAATGATTTTTGGGATTTGCAAATTTCAAATTTTAAATTATCCTTTCAAATTTTGATTTTATGATTTTGAGTTGCAAATTTCGATTGGCTAATTTATTTTTGAATTTGCCATAGTGATGATTTTTGACATTGTGAATGGATCTAATGCTAAGTTCGAAAATCCTTGTTTGGATTAATGATATTTCAAATTTCAAAAAATCTGAATGACAATTCAAAATTCATTATTTGTTGTGGCCAGCTGCAAATTTTGGTTTGATAATCAATGTTATTTTCAGGATCCAATAAAATCTGGACTAAATTGTTGAATTTTCAAATTTTATGGATTACCTTGCAATTTTTGAAATTATTATGGGGTATTGGTTGATCATTGCAATTTAATTTTATTCATGCATTGGATGTTGTGTCAATTTAAAATTTAAATTCAATGCTTTTCATCATTTTCGGTCCTGCCCTTAATATTTTCGAATTAGTATTTAATGCTTTTATTTTAAAAAATCAAAAATTAATTAAGAAGCTGCCAGGTCGGCCCTTTGATCTACACGTTTTGCATTTAATTTGGGTTATTTTGTTTGTAGGGTCGGCCTGGATTAAGGTGCTTGGCGCTGCCTATTTATGGAGGGCAATCTCATTTCATTTTTCACACTCAAAACAATTCATCCTCTGCTCATAAACAACGAATTTGCAAGGCTATTGGCAGCGAATTCCTCCTATACTTGGCGATTTTATTTGAATGATTTTGGGCAGCGAATTTAGAAAGGAAATGGCGGGCTTGAATGGAGACTAGATCTGGGCGAGTTATCCGTAATTTGGAGCAGTCCCGAATCTGGAGCGGTCAAGGCCGAAAGTAGACACCAGTCTAGGGCATCCGCGACAGTGTGTAGCAGGGCTTCCGCAAATCAGTATAGCAGGCCCTAGCCTTGTGGAGGGCGAGATTAATAGCAGGCAAGCCTGTAGAGGCCCGGAATCAGTCCAGGAAGTCCGAAAATCAGAGCAGGCCATAGCCTTGTAGCATCTCCAAAGTTGCAGTAGGACAATCCAGAATTCTGAATGTGAAGGCCCTAGTGTGTAGCAGGCCTAGTTGGAAGTAAAGGGAGGATTGAAAGGAGGTTAGAAGGCAATTTGGAGAGCAGTGGGCTTGACTTGAAGTGGAGCAAACCTGGGCATACCTTTTGCTCAATTTCAAGGCATCTTCAGGCCATTCTCAGGGTGTCTAGAGGCAGATTTTTGGGGACAGTTTACATAAGAGACAACAGTGTTTGACAAGATATCACTTGGAGGCTCATTTTCACTAAGTTTGGAGCCCACATTTTGGAAGGATTGAAGACTTTTTTGTGCTAATTGCCTCAAATCCGAAAATTGGAAAGTCTGGTGAGATAAGAAGCTTATGGATTTGGTGTAATCGAATTTGTATAAGAGAAGTTTGTTGATGAGTAATAACATAGCAATCAGATTTTGAAAGTGAGTTGAAGAAAGAAGAGATTCTCTTGTGGACTTAGAAGATTTTGGAGGTCAAGCTCAGCTAATTGCATTGACAAAGGACTCCTAGCTTTGTACTTGGGTGAGTGGCCTATCTTTTCCTCTCTTGTCAATTGCTTTCATTTCATTGGTGCTAGTGCTAGGTGTTGAAAACTAATTTCAAGAGTAGAGCTAGAAGTTTGGATATTAAGTTGATTACTCGATTGTCTTGATTGGCTTTTTTCCCCAAGTTCTTGCTTGGATTTCATCATTACATTTCATCTTAGGAGGAAGATTTAGAGTGATAAGTGTAGTCCATCTTAAGATAACGGCGGGGAGTGATAAGTGTAGTATTCCACCCCTAGGGAGAAGATTGGAGTGATAAGTGTAGTCCATCTTAAGGCAAAGGCGGGGAGTGATAAGTGTAGTTTGCATCATTGCATTTCATTTTAGGAAGAAGTTTGGAGTGACAAGTGTAGCCCATCTTAAGGTAACGGCGGGGAGTGATAAGTGTAGTATTCCACCCCTAGAGGAAGTTTGGAGTGATAAGTGTAGTTCCACCATCATTGTAGAAAAGACGGGGAGTGATAAGTGTTTAGGATGGCTGATGCCAATGCAAGCAAGCAACCCAAAGGAACTAATGCTAAAATAGGAGACAAGGAAGTCATGATACCCAATTCCAACTTCCGCTCAAAATTGAAATATGTTGGAGATACCAACATTGGTACCATTGATATGATTCAATTGAGAGATAGGTTGAGAGACGGTCAGTCTTTCATTGCAAAGAAAATCTACAAGTCCGGAGTCGTGCATGCAGCTGCCTTCCCTCCTACCTTGCCTTGTCCAGAATTGATTATGGAGTGTGCATCTAGGCTTAACATTCAGAGCAAGTCAGTCATGATGGATGGAGATAAGGTTTTGGCAAACATTAGTAGTCCGTTGATTGAGGAGACATTCAATATACCTAAACAAGATACTACAGAGGCACTATCTATTGATCAAGCCACCAGATTCTACCATGACAACCAAGACACATACTTTGCTCAGCTGAAACAGAATTGGTTACATGAAAGAAAGAAGGGAGTCACCAAGACCTCAAAGCTCACCAGGTCCGACTTCAAGTCAGAATATGGCGACCTCATCATCCTCCTCAACAGAATCATGGGCTTAGTACAAGGTATGCAATTCAAAACTTGGATGTACTATTTCATTGATGGCATAGAAAGTGGAAAGAGGAAATTTGATTGGGCTGCAATAATTAGTGAAAATCTAGAGTTACAGCTTAGAATAGTGTTATCTCAAAAGCAGTTTTACATGGGATCATATCTTTTTTACTTAATAGCAAGATTATTTAGACAACTAGGACTTAAGGCTAGGGGAGAAGTTGGTCATGGGCCTGGGCAATACTTGGTGTATGAGTGCTATCCACAGCTTCATTTGCGCAACACCAAGGATTACAAGATATTTTATGATGCCTTTTCCATGAAGTTAGTAAGGATGTTGCAAGGAACTCCTGCTCGGAGACTTCCTTCGGAGGCCGAAGCTAAAGTTAAGAAGTATGGGAGTTGGTTCATCCAATTTGCACGATTCACATACATAAGAGTGGCTGGATGTACAACTTGTCCCAAGAAGCTTCCAAGGTATCCACCCGATCGATTAGTTTTGATGGAATTGACTAGACAACTTGAGCAATATGATAAAATGATGAAACAAAAAGGTGAAGCAGGGGTTACCCTCTCACTTGTGATAGGCAATGACAGTTGTCCCAACCATGTTGCCTTTGCATCTACTGAAAAGGAGTTAGAACAATATCACCTAGCTTGGTATAAAGCGAGACAAGGGTTCGATCCTCATGGTCTAATCAAGTCCGCTCAAGGAGGAACATTCAGACATGTGCCTACGATAGAAGATTTTTGGGCCAATGCACAAGATGAATTTCATGTGAGGAAGCTAGCTTTCTCAAGACTGTCACTAAGCCTGATGAGAGCCATAAAATGGAAAAATCTTATGATCCCAGACCAGCTGGAAGAAGATGAAGATGTGCTAAGAGAAGACTACCACACAGTAGAAGGAACGGAGTTAGATCCAGTCAATTGGAATGATCAGCAGGATCCATCCTTAGAGGCAATTAATAAGAAAGTTGAACTGCACACTCAGCGGTGGTATAACAAGAAGTTAAGTCAGTTGCAAAGATCAAGGGTACGCCTCACTTATGAGAAAATGAAGCCGGTGGAGGTCCAAGCAGAATCAGTTAGTCAGCAAGGTGAGGGCGGTGGCCGACAGCAACCACAACAGCAACAATAGGCCAGTAAGGGCAAGAAGAGAGACATAGAAGTTGAGAATGGTAAGGAAGATCAAAGGCCACCAGCAAAGAAACAGAACAAAGAACCGTCTAGAGAAAGTATATTTGAGGCTAGAAGACAAGAGCATGGAGTCAGTAGACAAAGTGCAGCAGTTGAAGTGAGCTCAGGTTCATAGTCAAGTAGTGATGATAGCAGTAGTGGATATTCTCCTCTATCAAAAAATCAAGTCAATGAAGATGTGGTAGTCTCTAGTGATGAACAAGTTGATATTGAGGGTGAAGCAGTACCAGACGAAAATCGGGCACCCAATGATGAGTATGTAGGGCTAGTTCAGCCAAATCCAGCAGTGGGAGTTTTTACTGGGCCTGCTTGGATGTTGAGGATGCTCCAGCTGATTATCCCGGAGCCACCCATCCAGACAATTGAAGAAATTCAAAGGGATGCTGAAGGAGAGGATGATGCTAGATAGAGGCAAGCAGAAACAGTAGCAAGGGTAATCAGAGATGATGGTCACAGGAAAGTTCAAATTGCCATACCAAAGGTCAACAAGACAATGTAAGAAATTTCAATTCAAGACTATGAGTTTCAAGAGCATGACTTGGGAGCAGCGACTGATGAGATAGAGTGTGAAGAGCTTCAAGAGAATGTAACTTCAGTAGTTGAGAGGTTAGCAAGGGCAAATGCTACAAATGCTAAATTGAGAAGAGAAAATGAGTATTGGAAGGGCATTTACGATGGAAAGAGTCAGCCAATCCAACAGGTGCCAAGGGCAGCTCTCCTCCAAGATAGTGAGGGCAATTTTGAACAAGAGGTTAGGGAGTGGATCAATGACACCATCCACGAAGGGCGAGATTTCTTGCTTCCTTTCACTGCTATTTTCAGAGCATTTATAACTATCAGGAACAAATTCAGAGTGTTTGAAGTAGGATGGAGGGATTTCCTTCCAACTCATTGTTAGGAATAAGGTGTCTCAACCTTGGATAATTCCTATTCTTATTATTTGTTTTGTAAATGTATTTTTTGCAAATAATGTAATTAAGTGTGAGTGTACATGTCTAGTTGGCATGTTGATGTGTCACTCCACTTGATGTGTCAGCATCTTGTGCGTAAGGAGATCATGACTGAAACGGTCATGACGGATTCCTATGACGCGTAAGAACTATTTAAGGAATGTGCTATGACAGGTGTAAGAGCATTTTATGACTTGGGCCTATTTGGGCGCCCAAGAAGAAGTGGTTGGTGTGTGTAAGAGAATATGCCAAAAATATGTTGGTATGACAGATTCTCTTACACTTCTCTTGTGACCATTATTTTTGGCGGATTCTATGACAAGCTGTCATAGTCTATTCTAAGGATGGACGCCTATTCTTGGGATTGCATGTAACAACTGTGTACATGTGGCTTTGTGCATGGGTCTTGGTGGTTGTGCCTATTTTTGGGTCTAGAGGAGTCTATATATATGATGCTTCTCCTATGGGAGAGATATAACAGAAATTTAAGTCTTGTTGGCTTTATCTCTCATTTCCTGAAAGAACTTGCATTGCAAGTGTATTGTAATCTTTGTGTTGAAGATAATACATTGTGCAGGTTTTGGAGTGCTGGGGTTTTTTACCGAAAGGTTTTCCTCAGGGTATATCATTGTGTCATTCTCTATTTTTCTGTATGTATAGTATGTGGTTGCAATATCTTTGTTAAAGTAGTTAACGAATCTGAAATTGTAAGGATTTATAAGAATTTGCACAATACTCTCCTATAGAGATTAGCGTAGGAAGCTGTTTCCGCACCTGAGTTTCCTTACAAGTGGTATCAGAGCTTGATCAACTTTTGATCCTAGTTGTTGGGTAGGGTTTTTTGAGCTGATCTCAAGTTGAGTGGGAGTTTTTTGCAGAGCATTCTGAATCTTATTTGCAGATTGAGATGGCAAGTTCATCATATGGAAGAATGGAGGTGGAAAAATTTAATGACACTAATTTCGAGTTGTGGAAACTCAAGATGGAAGACATGTTGGAAGATCGTGACCTATGGAGAGCAACTTCAAATGCTACAAGACCAGCAACTATAGCTCAAGCAGATTGGGATATCAAAGACCGTAAAGCTAAGGGTTGCATAAGACTCTGTTTAACCGATGCAGTCTTTCTGAATGTTCTAGATGAGAAAACTGCAAATAGTTTGTGGGAAAAACTTGCGGTCGTGTATCAGGCCAAATCTCTGGTGAACAAGTTGTTACTGAGGAAGAAGTTGTAGTCTCTGCGAATGGAGGAAGGTGGATCCTTAACGGATCATTTAAATGCATTTAATCTGCTGGCTGCACAATTGACATTAGTTGGTGTCAAGTTAGAGGAGGAGGATCGTTGCTACACACTTTTGTGTTCTTTACCGGATTCATGGGACCATCTTGTGATGGCTCTCGGAAGCACTTTAGTCACCTTCAAAATGGATGATGTGGTGTCTTCCCTGCTATCAGAGGAGATGCAGAGAAAGGCTTCCGTTTCGGAAAAAGAAGCCCTTGCTATTCGTGGGAGATCCACTGAAAGAGAGAAGAAAAATGACAATAAGTCTGACAATAAGGGTAGATCCAAATCCCGTGGGAAGTCAAAGACTTCCAATAAGTCCAAGGCAAAATGTTGGAACTGTGATAAATCTGGGCACTTCCGTAAAGACTGCAAAGAGCCAAAGAAGAAGAAGAAAGGTTCATATTCAGCTTCAGAAAGATCTCAATAAGATGGCGATGCATTCATCGCAGCTTTGGCAGCCCATGCATACGATGATGTGTGGTTGGTTGACTCGGGTGCATCTTTTCACATGACCTCTCATCGAAATTGGTTATCAAAATATGAAGAGTTCGATGGTGGAAAGGTGTATTTGGGTGATGATTCTCACCTAAAGATAGTTTGACACGGAAGGGTCACTATCAAATTTCCTGATGGACGAGTAAAGGGAATCAACGAAGTTATGCACATTCCGGGTTTGGCACGAAACCTATTATCTGTAAGTATGCTGAATGATGTAGGTGTGCAAGTTAATTTTTCGAAAGAAGGATGCAAGATGATGAGAGGATCGATAGTGCTTGCAAGGGGTACTAGGAGAGGTACCTTATTTAAGCTAGATGCATTTATTCCTCTATGTAATAGTTCTTCATCGTCACCATCTGAACAAGCAGTGAAGAAGTCTGTGGCTATTGGTTCCGATGGTAGTGCAAATACATTGGAAGGTAAGCTTCCTGCAGAAAAGACAATGTTGTGGCATATGAGATTTGGCCACATTGGTGAAAAGGGTCTCAGAACCCGGAAAAATAAAAATCTCGTTGAGGGGTTAAATGATTGCAATCTCGAGTTCGACTTCTGCGAACACTGTGTCTATGGTAAACAAAATCATGTTCAGTTTTACTCTAGTTATCACAAATCTTATGATGTTTTGGATCTTATTCATTCTGATGTATTTGCTCCTGTAAAAGTTCCTTCAATCTCCAAGTCTGTATTTTTTGTATCTTTCATAGATGATTATAGTAGAAGGATGTGGATTTATTTCCTTAAAAGTAAGACACAAGTCTTTAGTTGGTTCAAGGAATTTAAAGCTCTTGTAGAGAATCAGACTAGTAAGAAGATTAAGTGTGTGAGAACTGATAATGGTGGTGAGTTTTGCTCAGCAGAGTTTGAACAATTCTGTAAAGAACAAGGTATCGAGAGGCATAAGACAACTCCTTATACCCCACAACAAAATGGAGTTGCAGAGAGAATGAACAGGACACTGATGGAGAAGGCTAGGAGTATGCTTAGTGGAGCTGGTTTAGAACAAAAGGTTTTGGGCCGAAGCTGTGGCCACTGCTTGCTATCTGGTTAACAGATCTCCTACATCAGCCCTTGTTGGTAAGACACACATGGAGGTGTGGTCTGGTAAGAAGCCTTCAATTAGACATCTTCGTGTTTTTGGTTGTGAAGCTTATGCACATGTTCCAAAGGAGAAAAGATCTAAGTTGGAAAACAAAGCTGTTAAATGTATTTTCATCGGATACAGTGCTGGTGTGAAAGGATACAAGCTTTGGGATCCCGTGACTAGTAAGGTGTTGTATAGTAGAAATGTTATTTTCAGAGAGCTAATATCTTCTCCTATTGTGCTACAACCAGATGAAAAAGAAAAGGAAAAAGATGTTGTTCAGTTGCCTCCTACCCCTGAGAAGACTGAATAGAGAGACCATGTTGGGCCTAATGATGAGGAGAGCTCTAGCAGCTCTGATAGTTCAGAAGAAGAGGAAGAACAACCTCAACCGCAGCCCTTGAGGAGATCCTCGAGAGAAAGAAAGCAACCAGAAAGGTTTGGTTATTCTATGTTAGATTCCAGTTGTGCCTTTGCTTTGATTACTAACACCGATGAGCCTAAATCTGTGAAAGAGGCTTTGGGCATAGAAGATGCAGGTTCTTGGATTGAGGCTATGGATGATGAGATGGCTTCATTGGAGAAAAACAAAACTTGGGACCTTGTACCTTTGCCTAAAGGGAGAAAATCTGTTGGCTGTAAATGGGTGTTCAAGAAGAAATTTTGTGTAGATGGTAGTGTTGAAAGGTATAAAGCTAGATTGGTTGCAAAGGGGTATTCACAGGTAGAGGGAATAGATTATGGTGAAATATTCTCTCCTGTTGCAAAGTTGACATCCATTAGAGTTCTGTTATCTCTTGTTGCATCATATGATTTAGAGATAGAACAGATGGATGTGAAGACAGCTTTCCTTTATGGTGATTTGGAGGAAGAGATTTATATGTCACAGCCTGAGCACTACATTGTTAAAGGTAAAGAATCCTTAGTTTGCAGATTAAAGAAATCTCTATATGGTTTGAAGCAATCTCCTAGGATGTGGTACCTTAAGTTTGATGCCTTTGTGTTGTCAATTGGATTTGTAAGATCAAAATCAGATCATTGTGTTTATTTTAGAATTGAAAATGATCGCCTTCTTATTGTTGCATTATATGTTGATGATATGTTGCTATTTGGGAAGGGTAAGGGTATGATTTCTGATTTTAAATCTCAGTTATCAACACAGTTTGAGATGAAAGATCTTGGGGCAGCTAGGTACATCTTGGGTATGGAAATCAGTAGAGACAAGTCTAACAGGAAACTTTGGTTGAGTCAGAGTAAGTATGTGAAGTCTGTGTTGGACAGGTTCAGCATGGCAGATTGTAGACCACTATGTGTTCCTATTTTTGTGGGAACAAAGTTATTTGTAGATGATTGTCCAAAATCTCCTAGTGAGGTGGAGGACATGAGTAGAGTACCTTATGTTAGTGCAGTTGGCAGTCTTATGTATGCTATGGTCTATACTAGACCAGACATTGCCCAAGCAGTGGGAGTCTTGAGTCGGTTTATGGCTAATCCTAGACGGGTACATTGGGATGCAGTTAAGCGAGTATTCAGATATTTGAGGGGTACATCAGATTACTCCATATGTTATCATGGTAACTCTTCTAGATCTCTTCATTTAGTTTGTATTCGTGGGTTTGTGGATTCAGATTGGGCAGGGGATATTGACAGCAGGAGATCCACCAGTGCTTATGTGTTCACTATGTTTGGTGGTGCCATCAGTTGGATGAGTAAGCGACAACCTGTGGTTGCTTTGTCCACTACAGAAGCTGAGTACATGACTGCTACTCATGCTCGTCAAGAAGCCATTTGGCTTAGAAGATTGTGTTTTGATGTTGGTGTTGATGCAGAACAGATTACTATTTGGTGTGACAGTCAGAGCGCTATTTGCCTTGTAAAGAATCCAACTTTCCATGCCAGAACGAAGCACATTGATGTGCAGTTTCACTTTGTGAGAGATATGGTGGAAGATGGAAAGGTAAATTTAGAGAAGGTAGATACTGTGAAGAATGTTGCAGATGCATTAACGAAACCATTGGGCACTGAGAAGTTCAGATGGTGTTCGGAGTCTATGGGCCTTTTGGCCTATAGTGGTTAAAGTTCCTGTTATGTTCTTGTTGCTCTTACAAGGTGTTCGACAAGTGGGAGAATGTTAGGAATAAGGTGTCTCAACCTTGGATAATTCCTATTCTTATTATTTGTTTTGTAAATGTATTTTTTGCAAATAATGTAATTAAGTGTGAGTGTACATGTCTAGTTGGCATGTTGATGTGTCACTCCACTTGATGTGTCGGCATCTTGTGCGTAAGGAGATCATGACTGAAACGGTCATGACAGATTCCTATGATGCGTAAGAACTATTTAAGGAATGTGCTATGACAAGTGTAAGAGCATCTTATGACTTGGGCCTATTTGGGCGCCCAAGAAGAAGTGGTTGGTGTGTGTAAGAAAATATGCCAAAAATAGGTTGGTATGACAGATTCTCTTACACTTCTCTTGTGACCATTATTTTTGGCGGATTCTATGACAAGCTGTCATAGTCTATTCTAAGGATGGATGCCTATTCTTGGGATTGCATGTAACAACTATGTACATGTGGCTTTGTGCATAGGTCTTGGTGGTTGTGCCTATTTTTGGGTCTAGAGAAGTCTATATATATGATGCTGCTCCTATGGAAGAGATATAACAGAAATTTAAGTCTTGTTGGCTTTGTCTCTCATTTCCTGAAAGAACTTGCATTGCAAGTGTATTGTAATTTTTGTGTTGAAGATAATACATTGTGCAGGTTTTGGAGTGCTGGGGTTTTTTACCGAAAGATTTTCCTCAGGGTATATCATTGTGTCATTCTCTACTTTTCTGTATGTATGGTATGTGGTTGCAATATCTTTGTTAAAGTAGTTAACGAATCTGAAATTGTAAGGATTTATAAGAATTTGCACAATACTCTCCTATAGAGATTAGCGTAGGAAGCTATTTTCACACCTGAGTTTCCTTACACTCGTGAGTATACCATTCCTAGGTTGGAAGCAGTTACAAGAATATCAGAGGGAACATTGGTGATAAATGAAGGAGACAAAAGAATGGTCAAGTCTTGGTTCATGGCCTTGATGTTCAGATTGGGAACGCTAGAAGAAATACAGGACAAAATGGCACAGCACAGTTCAGGCATCGAGGCTTTCATTTCAAACACAATGAATGATGCTAGATTTGCACTAGATTTCAAAGGAATAACAGAGGAGGATTTCAGTGAGACAGAGTTTGGATCGAGGTTAGATGATTTGGGAAAGATTGTCCCTTTAAAGAAAAGATTGGATATCCTTACCTCTCTCAAGGCCTTAGTTCAATTTGCAAAGGATGATGAGCAGGAGAATGAGCAGGTACTACAAGCAGCAAAGGACATGGTCATCAAAGCTGAGCTCAAGATGAGGCATTCACCTTGCCCTCCTATGGAAGAAGTTGATAATATGTTGGCTAAGTTCATTACTTATGCCAAAAGAATGAAAGAAAAGGGTAGAGTTATATTAGAAGACCATTTGATGTAAGCCCATGTGGCATTTTCCCCTTTCTTCTTGGGTAGGGTAGGTGTCAGTTTTGGATTGGCTACCATTTTTGGTGCCTTCTCATTGGTTACCACTATTCTTTTTTCTCATTGGTCCATTGATGAGGTGGCATCTTTTCATTGGCCGATGGGGTGGTAACCCTAATTAGGGTTTCTAGGATTCAATCTGGATCGTTGGTTTTGCCTCTGAATCTTGGCCATTCATTGTAATTTCAAGCCTCTATATAAGGCCACTTGATATCATTTGTAAAGGGTTGAAGAAAATTGTTGCTAATATAATACCAAAATTGCTTCTCTTATCATTGTTGTGTCTTGCATGGTGATTAAAAACACTTGGAGTTATTGCATGGTTTCCACTTCCAATTGTTAGAGATAGATTTCATTTCAATTAAGTTGTTAAAGCATTTTCATTTTCAAGCAAGTGTTAAAGGAAGAGTAGTGATAGATGGTTAATTGCATGGTGATATTGGTAGATGTTTGATAGGGATCCTATACTAGGCCACTAGCATCTTGGCGGCTTGTCAAGGAGCCTTGCGTGGTAATCTAGTCTTCTTTCCTTAGAATCATTGCATCTGTGGAGGTAACACCGTTGGTATGTCTTCATTAGGTTGATCCTCGTCCATTTGCCAATCTTTCCATTCTTAGGAGTAGAAGTAATCAGTAACTTAGTAGTTGAAGTTGAGAATTAGAAGTTGGAAAGTGAAGTTTGAGAGTTTGAAAAGAGCAAAGTTGAAAGTGATATAAATTGAGAGATCATTTGAACAGGTTGCGAAAGCTAGAAGTCTTATCACCATCATAGTAAGAGTTGAGATATTTCCAAACAAAACATACATAAGGCCGCCAAATGATTATCAACAAATCACATCATTTTAACTGAGTTAGTATCCACAGGTGTAAGGAACCTTGGAGTATCTTTGTATACTTTTCAAGAGAGGGTTGAGTGTTTGATACGCTGTATCAAGTATTTCAATTGCTATATTTTATGTAGTGGTACAAAACTCACATCAACACTACCCAAACTCAACTTGGAAAATGAAGGTAAATCAGTTGTGAATGTAGTTGGCAAGGAAATGACTTAATCTGCTATGTTTCATCTTTGTCCGACCATGGCATATTAGATATACAGTGTTATAAGTCTCTGCTAAGTGTAAATAGAGTTTATTCAGTTAGTGGTATTGTACTCCTTTGGATGTATAAGACATTCTACAATTGACCCACAAATTTACTACTCTACGAAACAGTGAAGGCGAAATAGTGAAGGCTGTGAAGTTTGAAATCATATTTTGCTTTCTGTATTGGCATGTAGTATCATTTCTATTTCCAAAAGAGAAAATGAAGCCATAAATGTACTTAAGGAGATGTCATCATCTGCTTTGTTTTGTCTCTCACCATGCTATACTTGGTGTAATACTTGTGCACTAAGAAGGATTTGAAATTTAAACTTCTAGTAATATTTCAAAATGTTTCTTTTTGCTATTATTCATGTTAGTGTATATATTTATTTTATTAATATTTAGGCTTATAAACTTATTAGTTGTTTATGTCTGCTTGACACTTGTTCATACAAATTGTCACAATTTAGGAGCCATCTAGAGAGGTGTCAATTCTATTTTGACATCTCATCCTAGGTTTGTGGGAGGCAACACGCCACCACACATTGAGTATTGGGCTTGACTTCTGATTCGACGCAATCACTCTTCCTATTTGTACCTACTCCAATCAATTGAATGGTCGACTTTGGACTTTCATTTTTTGCTATTGTGCTTTAATTTTATCCCTCTTAGATTCTAAAGTTTGACAATCGGTCATGTGTTTTTGTTTGTCAACTGATAAACATTATGCATATATAATTACAACTTGAATTTCACTATTTACTTTTCCCTTAACAATAAATTGACTTTTATCTTTTACACGTCCCTCTCTATTTTCCTAAAGGATATGTATAGACATAATGTCTATTAAGAAACACCATTCATTATAAAATGTAGGTACATGAATTTGTAGACAACATTTCTTCTATAGATATATGTTGGTAATTAAACATAAATTATATTAACTTTCCTCTTCTATGTGAGAATTAGATGCATTGCCAATTTCAAATTATTGATTATAAGGAGTGGCAAAAATGATTGGATCATGGTGTTTCTTTATGGCTTTCTAGTTATGGAATATATGTATGTGTATATATAGTATATGATTAGACATTGGATAGGAGGTTAATAGTGTATTTAATATAAAAATATCTCAATAAATAATAATGATTTGTGGTTTTGTTTTTTTCTTTTACAAAAGGAAGATCATAGTTGTGTTATAAAAATCATATAGCCCTTCAATTTAGGCTTCACTATAACCAAGTACTTTTTATTAAGGCTTCATAATGACCAAGCTTTCAGCTTAGCACTACTAAAAAATAATGTCATCACATTTAAATATGACGATATTATGAGTTTTATAATGTGATCATGTTATTGATTATTGTGACACAAGAATAACACTACTAAATAATAATGTCATCACATTATAATATGAGTGCATTATGTTTTTTATATTGTGATCATGGTATTTGATTATTGTGACTCAAAAATAGTTTTTATGCATACTTATTTTTTCAAATCATTCTAAAAAGTTGTTGATGTCCTAGAATTCTGCTAAAAAAGATAAATATTCTCAATTGAATAAAATATTTTATCAATAATATCATTTTCATTTGTATGTAGATTACAAAGATTAAAGGTGAGTAGCTTTTATGTTTAAAGAAGCACATGTAGATACATGTCAATTTAGATCTATAAACACATTGTTAATCTTTCAAAAATTAAGGTGTGTAGGTTTTATACCTAAAATTGATCTAGAAGTACATATCCACACGTTAGTTTAGATCCATAAACACATTATTGATATTTCATGAATATATTCCATAAATACAAGATTATTTTATAATTACAAAAGTTACATGAATAATCAAACAAGTTTTATCAATTTGCAAAGCCCTAATTTTCTATTACAATGGTTAATTAGTCAATGACATCTACAAAATTTAATTCAACATTACACTAAAACCTAACTACCATTTATTTATTTAATTAAATTCTTGACATTTATATTAACATCATTACAAATCCCCAAGTCTTGTTCCTAAAATCGATTGTAGGATACCAAGATGCATCAATGGTGTCGTGTCCTTTAAGGGATAGGTGGAAGTCATAATGGAAAAAGATAAGTTTTGAATTATTGAGGATATAGAGTAACATGTAACCATGCCAAATATTGGAGCACAAAGTGAATGAGACATGTGCATCAATCATGTGCAAGGGTAGGTAAAGACAACTATTGGGTGCAAATTATGACAATGCACATAGGAAATAATAAATAATAACTAATATTTAACATGCCTAAGTTAAATTTGAGCTTAGAGGAAAGTCTTCATTGCATTGAGGCACTTTTATATAAATTAATTATAGATTTTAATCAATAAATCTTGAAAATTAAAAAAATGTTATATTTTATGTAGGGGAAAACACCTAGTAGCTATTCGAGCTAACTTCGTGCACCTAAAACTCCTAAATTGTAAGTTTGATTTTGTTGATTTTTTTAGTGTACTTTTGTAGGTGAGTGAAGTGCTTAAAGCTAAGGTTTCAGCTTTTGGGTATTCATGGATCTCTCTATAGGGATAGTGGAGCACAAAATGGTCCAAAAGTACCATTTCAAAACGCTCGCCCGATAATCACTATGTCCATGCACCAATAGTTGCTCACTCAAAAAATGCAGTGCTTGTGGCTAAATATCTCAATAGTCTTTATGAAATGTCCCAATAGTGGTGCACAAATGGGCCAATCACCAACCAAAAAAGGTAAAAAATGATTGACTATTAATACATGTGCGATCGGCTATTAGTACATGTGTTTTCATTTTTTAGTCTCTTTTAAAAGTAGTAATTGCGGGTATCTATGACAAAAACTATAACGATTATCGGTAATCGGGTCTTTTCCCCTGGTGATTTGATATTCATTTTCATTGACTATTTGCAATCCATGTGGAGGCCTCTTGAGAAATGGAGATGAAGGGGAATGAATACCAAGGGATGAGATAAATACAAAAATACAAAAGTCTGATAATTGCAAAGGACTTGAGACTTTTAATGGACTTCTAGATTTTGAGGCTTGGAGATGTTGAAGAAATAGTATGAGGAGATGAAAAACTTTGAAACTCTTACAAAAAAAAGAAACTTAATTAGATTGCCTAGATTTGTACAAAATATATGCAACTATGAACAACCCTACAAGTAAGAAAGATCAACAAACACAAAACATTAGAAAAATACCATCATAAATAACCTAGGAGAATTTTTAATGATTTTACATCTTTAAACATTTAGGAGACTTACTTAAGGTGTTTTAGATTGATTATAAATAATAGATCAATATAACTAGAACACAAAATAGAAGAGGCAAAAATGAATTTGACACTATAGACGACTCCCAACACCTTACATAATTGAGGTTTATGGAAAGTTAAAATAAAATATATCATAAAGCTTATGACTTAATAGTGTTTCTTTAGAACTGGAAATATGCTCATCACTTTATTCCCACATAACCATGAATCTTCTTGTATGCCTTCACATTTAGTAACATTCCATAAGCAAACGTGGTTTCAAGGAGAACAAAGATTGTAGGCAAAAGGAAGTGCATTGGTGAGTACAACTTGGTGAAGGCTTATAATTTACTATAGAAATAAAAGTAGATTGCAGGCAATTTGTTTTAAAAAGTTTTGTTCTTTCACAAGACTTTATTGCAGGCAAGTCTTTGGAAATCTTTACTCTTAACATTATTTACCGTGGAAGCTTGAAGTCTTTAATGATAATGGCATTATGTTTGTTTGCAATGTTTTATTTTGATCATAACTCTGACTTTAGGTTTGGTCATTGAAAAACCCCTGCTATCTCTACTTCTAATTTGTTTTATGATAAGTACATTGGAACCCTAGCTTAGGGTTTAGTGATCAACCCGATCAATTATCATTTTTTCTCTAGAATTTTGGGAAAGGGAAGATGCTTGGACTTTGGAGTGGGTATTGGTGACATAAATAGTTTGAAATCAGATTGCATGGTATGTCGCTAGTTTAATAGTCCAAATCCAGCGGGTAGGTTAAAATCAATAATAGGAAATATTAATCTGTAAGAGCTTTAACATGATAGATGATGTTCACATCATTTCCTACAGGTCCATAGTGATTAGAACCTCTTGTACTGGAGCTTTCTCACATATGTTTGAGCGTTTGTAATTTGCAGTTAGAGAGTTCAGGTAGCTACTGATCCGTTCCAAAAGATGCCTCTCAATTTATTCATATGAAGACTGAATTGATACTTGACAATTTATCCAAAGTACTTATAGGTTATGCCAGGAGATCTTGCAAATTTCGAGCCAAAAAATAAAAACTCGACGAAGTTAAAGAAAACCTAACAAAATCTCATTTTGCCCTAGAATTCATATAGAAAGGGGTTCAAGTTTTTAAAATTTTAGTTTATTTTCAAAACACATTATCTACTAAGTTTTATTAGTTTTTTTTTAATAAAATCAAGTTATGTTGGAAGGTTCGACAAATATCAAGCTGAAATTTAGAAATTTAGCGAAGTTAAAGAAAACATAACAAAATCTCAGTTCGCCCTAAAATTCGTACAAAAAAGGGTTCAAGTATTTTAAATTTAATAGCTTTACTGACTATGCTTACTTCAAGTTAACAACATATAACAAGCTAGTGCATCTTTATTCATGCTAATATGATATTCATACAATAGATATAAGGAATTATTGTAAGATATAACTGATTAATATTCAGTTCCCATACTTGATTGTGACTTAAGTAGAGGTCAAATCACCTAATCCATTGGATGAGGTGTCACCAATTGTTGTTCTTGTTCCTCCATTTTATTTGGTTGATCTTCTCCACATATGGTTCCTTAGCCTTCTGATTCTGTCAATTATATTTTCATTCATATCTTCATTTGGTTCTGGTACTCGGTTTCTGCAATCTTTTCTTAAGTGATCGATCATATGACAATGTAGACATGCCATTCCAGAATTCGTCCAATTTCTAGATCTTCCTCTCTAGTGTAGTATCATACAATTTGTAGCTATATGACCATACCTTCCACAGGAAGTACAATTAACCCATGTGTTGTAATCCCAAGTATAAGAGTTACATTGTCTTTTTGGTTGATATGTATTGTTTTGTCTCTTTGGTTTCCAAACTAGCTTCAGCTTTGCCCCACATTCTTGTGACATATGACCATGCTTGTTGCAACTACTACAATGACTATCCATGTAGTGCCTCTTAGGTGACTTGTTTGTCTTTGATCTACATTCAAATACTTGATGTCCATATTTGTTGCAATTGTAGCAATAACCATCAAATTTAGGAATAGTATTACGAGTACCTTTAGCTTTACTTACTTTACTCTTGCAAACATTTTTTGTATGACCTAGTTTTCCACAATGATAGCATGAGATTTTCTTAGGTTTTGGATTTGCATAGACATTCCTTTGCTCTGCTGGTTTTGATGATTCTCCTTGCTCAATATATCCTAATCTAGTGGTGTTGTCTAGACTCCTCTGACTCCTTAAGAATTCATCCATCCTTTTGGTGTTTTCCTCAGCCTTCTTCATCAATCCATTGTGTTGTTGTTGCATTTTCAATTCATTTTTCAGTCTTTCATTTTCTTCCCTTAATCCTCCAATATCTTCCAATTTCCGAGAAAGCTCATTGTTCACCCTGTTAACTTCTTAACTTATGATAACCATCTGATTAGAAATTTCAAAGTGATGCTTGTTTAGCCTTAGTATTTCAAATTATTTTTCTTCTAGTTTTTCAGTCATTTGTCTTATGTCTTTAATAGCCATGTTTCTCTCTTGTTCATCTTGTCTTGTACTATTCATAACTCCAATCATTCTTATCATTTGTGTTTCTTGTCCAATTTGTAGTGCTTTCAGCTACTCGGTAAGGTGTTGATTCTTTTCTAGCAGATCTGAAATTGTTGCTTCAGATGCATCAAATACACTTCTAGATCCTTATGATAATTTCTCAATCTCTTCTTCCTGATACTGAGTGACATTTTGTCAAAGTTGTAGTTCCTCTCTTGCTCAATGACTCCCTTAACTTTTTCTTGATATCTTTAAGTAGTTCTAGGATAATTTGCAACTCCAATTTGGGTATATGCACAAAGATGGGGGACCAAAAAGGTTCCACTTTGATTTTTGGTCCCCCATCGACCATCGTGTGTACGCACTAAAGTGCGTGTGGCCTATAGGGCGCACACGCTATGGCTTGGGTTGAAGCCTTAGGCTTGGGCAATCTAAAGCATAGCGCATGCACCCTATAGGGTGCACACGCTTTTTAAAAGCATAAAACATAGCGCGTGCACCCTATAGGACACACGTGCTTTGTGAAAATACTAAAAGTGTTTTCAGCATTTGGGGAAGCCCATTTTCTTTCCACAAACGTGCATTTGCAGCTAAGAAGGGTTTCCCAAGTGCACACACGAAATTCATTTTCTTGGGCAATTCATTTCTTTGCATTGATCCATCAATTTTAATAGAGAATGGCTCCACAACACCGTCAAGCTCGATCCGGAAGAAGAGGTAAGTGTTTTTACAGCCCATGCCTCTTATTTGTTTTAAAATTTCAATTTTGAAGCAATTTATTTTGTTAAAATTTGTGTAATTAAGATTTTAAAATCTAGTTTTTTTAATTGCTAGGAAGAAATAATCTCCCTCAACCAAACCCTCCACCAAACCCGCTGTCTCCTCATGAAGAAATGAATGAAGAAACAAATGAAGAAAATAACCAAGAAAATGAACCTCAATTGCCTCCACCAATCAAGAAACCTCCTCCTAGAACATAAGAAAATTTGATGAACCAAATTGAAAGAGGGCAAAAAGAATTAAAATCTTCAATTAAGAGGTTACAAGATTCTATTGGTACAAATCCTGGAAGGGAAAGACTTGCGAAGTCATTGGAAGCAATCTTGACCCACGTAAGCTCGGTTAGTGGGCAAATTAATTTATGGAAAGATAAAAGAGAAGAACAAAAATAATACTATGCAAATAAATTATCTTATGCGGACATAAAAAAGATAAAAATCATAAAAGATGACATTTGCAAACTCTTCAAAAAACCAAGAGACACAGATACTCTTAGAACTACAATAAGGAGGTTCCCAATTCATTGCTGCTTAAATGAAGACATTAAAAAATAAATTTGGGAGAGATGGTGGATGGTCTTTGATTCGCCTCCATGTAACCATCATGAGGTTCCTATATATTTCTTGAGGAAACTCTATTACGAGTTTGTACTCAAGGAGGTGCAAAATTATTTTGACTATCTAGATTCTCAGGGTAGAGGAGGGGGGTCATCATTTGATAGAGCGGGGGCACATTGTGACCCTAACACACCTAGGGTTCCTATTGGCAAGCCATAGGTGGATCATGTTACTATTCCTTCCGTTGTGAAGGAACATGTAGAGGCGGACACACTAGGCATGATTAGTGCTCTGACAGAGACTCTCATTTAGTGTGTCACTCTTTTAGTTGACGGTGACCATGGTCAATCTTCGAGGGGGCATATTTGTTGGTCATGTGGATCCTTGTGCACATTTGGTACTGCCGAGAGAGAGGAAGAGGATTCTGGACTGATGACTGATGATTTTCTAAATATGACATTTGGCATTAACACACAGGTAAATATTTCCAAGTTCATTAAATTACTTTTATCATATTTCATTTATAAAAGAATAACTAATTAATTTAGTATCTATTGATTATGATCAAATTTCAGGGCAAGAGTGTCGGTGGCGGTGGTAGTGGCAATGATCCTCCTGTCCCCTTCTACACATCGTCGTCAATTCCACAAGTATGTATCGAATAAAACATTTTATTTAATATATTTGATTATTATGTAATTATATGAATAATTGTATCATAACTTATTGTGCATGTGCATTAGACGTTCACTGGTGGACCATCGATGTTCACAACAGACAACGAAGGACATCGTTCCACTTTCCTTGATGTATCTTTATTTGCATGTTAATTTGATTTACTTGATTATATTTAATTAATAAATGAATGAATAAATAAATTACTAGACAAATTATGATCAAAATCTAGAGCCAGGATGATCACATTCTTTCACCTAGCTTTGTGATGTCATCATTGAGTCCACATGTATATATGTAATAATGCATTATAATTAACATGTTAGTAGTACATTCTTATATGAATGGTTATCTTATAATTTTCCATGTACGTGTGCACTAGTTGAATGTTGGAGCTTCGACATCGACACCACACACCGAAGGACGTGGTGGAACCTTCACGGAGGTATCATTTACTCATTAGTAGGGTTGTAAAAAATATATGTAATCTTGATAACTGCATAATACTTTTTTTTGTTTCATTTTTAGTTATTGACATTGGAGACTCCTCCTTCTGTTCGTGATACTTTGGATCATGGAGTAGTTGTAGCAGTAGCTAGTTCTGAAGCATTGACTGACGTATGAAAGAGATCACTTGATTTTAATTGTTATTTTAATAGTTTGTATTGAATTTTATAATGATATTCATGTATGTATTTTAATTATTATTTTGATCATTGTTGTAGGGACTTATTACTCCAGATCGTCACCATCTACCTTTAGTGGATGTGCACAGTGACTATTTGCTAGCGGTAAGCGAATATTCTATTTTATGTCATTATATAATTCAATTTTGATGTATATTAGTTATTGATGCTTAATTTTTTTTTTATCAGCTCGAGCTACAAAAGAGTCTAGACACGAGGACGAGTGAGCGCACTTGGAAGACTACATCATCTACTGCATCTCCATCGACGTGACGATCAAAGACAGCTCGGGATTTGTTTTCTTCCCCAGGGGGGAAAGGACTAGATTAGGGATATAGATTGTATGCCTATATGGCATTACTGAACATATTTTTTGTATATTGTATAAGTGATATGTTGTACATCCATTTGGCTTTGAGGAAGCCAGTTTAACTATATTGAATATATTCAATGTATGACATTATTGGACATATATATTTGGCTTCATGCCCTACGTATATTTTTATTTTTATGTTTTAGGTATGCAATTCATGTGTTTGGTGTATTGATGTATACTAATATATGTTTAGGTGGATGCCTTATGCTTTGTAAATTTCCCATGCCTTATAGTTATGCTTGTATTTTTATCGATGTATATTGTTACTGTCACCTTAAGGAGACTAACTCGACAACATTCACTATCACCCTAAGGAGACTAACTCAACTCGAGGATACTAAAAATAACTTGGAATCCACTCAAGGAATTAACCTCACTCAAGGATCTAGTTGATTTGTTTGACTTCGTAAGTCACTCCCACAACCATACTACTCAAATTCACTTCCTTGTTTCCTTGTCCCAATGCCTTCTAGCATCAACTCTATCCTAGGCGACCTAGTGCACCTAGTAACCCCACCACACCAAAAATCAAACTAGACTTCACACCCTGATCCTAACACCTTAGATCATCTCAACATGCTATATTTTCCATGTTACAAGTTCTCATCCAATCCAATCAACTCATCTTTCACCCTTCCTCTTCTATAGCCCTTCTAGGCCTGCCTAGTAGCCCTTCCAACACTGAAATCAGAAATTTACTCTCAAACTCCCCATACAACCTAGCAATGTTTTTAAATTTTCTAGTACCCTTTTCAGAGTTACTAAATTGATATCAATTTCACACTTTAACTCTTTGACTGGTGAAGACTTCCTTCACCCCCTAACCCTTTAACTAGGCCTAATTAGCCTCACCTAACAAAGCAATTCCTAGAACCACTCACTTCCAGGACTTCACAACCCCAAAAAGTCTTGATAAAGGATAAAAGACAACCAATTTTCAACTTGGTTTTCCCATACTCACCCATCTACACTCCCATTCAATAAACCCTCACTATTTGGGCTAGAAACCAAGGGTTTTGTAGAAAATACCCTTCCCTGCAACACCCAACCTCAACACCAGTCCCAACACCTTCTAATACATCCCAAAGGACCTTCCCATCCATCATCTACCCTCTCCAATCATCGGGTCACTTCCAGCCATGACTGGTGCTTACCTTCAACTCCTTTTACTGTGATTTCACTAGGTCTGTCTCTGTCTCTTCTCACCTTCTATTCAACTTCCCTTCATTCAAAGAAAGATCTAATACATACAATACATCAATGAAAATCTCCCACCAAACCATATTTAACATAGAGGTAGGAGTGCCTTACATATTATAGAGGATTCAAACTTTTAACTTGCTGACTGTGCTACAAATGCCAGTCACTGTCCTCAATAACAGTTAATTCCTTGACTATAATAATAACAAAAGTAATGAAATGAATGCAGAAATATATAAATATAATATAAGGCAATATTTATAAGTCACAACCTATCCAAGATCACGTGGAATCAAACATTTATATTCATTGGTGTGTTCCTTGTTCCACGGGACAATCACAATATAAAGACATGACCTCGAATAGGTGAGGCAACATATGACAAGGTTGTCGTCTATTGACCCCAATACAAAACCTATTTTGATATGTGGGTACCCTAATGTTGGAAAGAGTTCTTTTATTAATAAGATTACTAGGGCGGATGTGGATGTGCAACCTTATGCTTTTACTACTAAGTCTCTGTTTGTCGAGCATACTGATTATAAGTACTTGAGGTATCAGGTTATTGATACCCCTGGTATTTTGGACCACCCCTTGGAGGACAAGAACACCATTGAGATGCTCAGTATTACTGCCTTGGCTCATTTGAAGGTGGTTGTTTTGTTTTTCCTTGATGTTTCGGGGTCCTGTGGTTATAGTATTGCGGAGTCCCTTAGTTGCTGACTGTACCCCTATACCAGTCACTATCAATACACTAGTTAAATCCTTGGTGTTTTTAGTGATGAAGGTAATGAAAATATATTATAGCCAAGTCAAAACAAATGTAAATAAACATTCCTACATCAAACTAAACAAGGATCACATTCATATCAAGCACACCAGTTCACTGTTGTTGACTATACCCGTAGGCCAATGGAATACCAATGTGCAGAGAAATTTTGATTTTATTGATTCAAGATAATAAAAACTTGATCCATTTCAGATCAACAACATTCTTGCCCTGTCCACTCACGTGGATCCCTTCCAAATAGACTCCAATCTTCCAAAAGACTGACTGGAACCTACAAACTAACTTCTAAATGTCCCCTAACTGACTGATTGTTAATGACAAACACTAGAATCAGTTGTCAAGTTGACAACAAAAGTTGTCAACTCAACAGCCCAACACTCTTTGCCCACTCTAACTACTTATAAAAGTTTTAGAGACAACCTTTACAAACCAAACTAACTTAGACTTCCTACTAACCCCTAGTAACTCCAATTAAGCCCTATTTGGCTTATATTGCCAATATAGGCAATTTACAAGAATATTCACATTTAGTGCTTTTAATACTATGCAAAGGGTCTAATGGCCTTAATACATATTAATAGACCCTTATAGGTTATTTCCATCAACCCCTAACCTAGGATCAATACATAACCATTCCTAGTGACCCCTAGGTACCTTTTAGGCTTATCAGTTCCATTAAGGCTTACATTTAAGATTGGGTTACAATATGATAAATACTTGATCCAAATAATATTCTATGATCCAAATACATGATCAAATTTCAAAATGGACCACAAGCCTTTTCACATCCAAATACATATTTGCACGCATCCTCCTGCTTGCCTCGGAGTGGTCGGCGGCATTCGAATGACTGTGTGCCAAACAAGGTTGTCAGTAGCGTTTAGCCAGCCATTCAGAACTGTTGGAATAGATGGTTCGATGCTATGACCGATGGTTGGAAAGATACACAATGTTGGTCGTTTGAACTGAGGAACACTGTGAGTTTTGACATCGACCGAGAATGTGTTGCCAAATTTAAACTAAACTGAATCTTTGAAAACCGAGACAGGCTATTCTAGGCCCCGACAACATGGTCCCGTAGCATCTAATGGCTCGATGCTACCTCGCATGAGCTCCGAGATATGACCCCATAAAGATCTCTGATTTCATGTTTAAGGGACTTGAGGGACACTTTGACCTAGAGTCGTCGGTGGCGTTCGAACGGCTGTGTGTGGCAAACGAGGTAGCCCCTAGTGCTTACCTGACCATTCGGAGTTGTTGGAACAGATGGTTCGATGCTACGACCGACGGTTTAGAAGATACCCAATGTTGGTAATTTGAATTGAGGAACACTGTGAGTTTTGACATCGATGAGAATGTGTTGCCAAATTTTAACGAACTTGAATCTTTGAAAACCGAGATAGGTTATTGTATGCCCTAGCAAATCGGTCCTGTAGCACCTAACGACTCGATGCTACCTCATACGAGCTCCGAGATATAACCTCGTAAAGATCGCTAATTTTATGCTGAAGGGACCTTGAGGGACACTTCGACCTGGAGTCGTCGGCAGCGTTCGAGCGACTGTGTGTGGCAAATGAGGTTTCCCCTAAAGTTTACCTGGCCATTCGGAGCTATTGGAATAGTCGGTTCGATGCTACGACCAACAGTTTGAAAGATACACAATGTTGGCCATTTGAACTGAGGAACACTTTGAGTTCTGACATCAACCGAGAATGCGTTGCCAAATTTTAAAAAACTTGAATCTCTAAAAACAGAGATAGGTTATTATAGGCCCTGATAACATGGTCCCATAGCATCTGACAGATTGATGCTACCTTGCATGAGCTCCGAGATATGACCCTGTAAAGATCATCAATTTCATGCTGAAGGGACCTTGAGGGACACTTCAGCCCGGAGTCATCGGCGGCGTTCGAACGACTATGTGGAAAATGAGGTTTCCCCTAGCATTTACCTGGCCATTCAAAGCTATTGGAACAGTCAGTTCGATGCTACGACCGACGGTTTGAAAGATACGCAATGTTGACCGTTTGAATTGAGGAACACTTTGAGTTATGACATCGACCGAGAATGTGTTGCCAAATTTAAATGAACTTGAATCTATGAAAATTGAGACAGGTTATTGTAGGCACCGAAAATACAGTCTTGTAGCACATGACGACTCAATGCTACCTTGCACGAGCTCTGAGATATGACCTCGTAAAGATTTTTGATTTCATGTTGAAGGGACCTTGAGGGACACTTCGGCCCAGAGTCATCGACGACCTTCAAATGACTGTGTGTGGCAATCGAGGTTGCCCCTAGTGTTTACTTGGCCATTCAGAGCTGTTGGAATAGTCAGTTCAATGCTACGATCTACGGTTTGAGAGATACACAATGTTGGCCGTTTGAACTGAGGAACACTTTGAGTTCTGACATCGACCGAGAATGTGTTGCCAAATTTAAACAAACTTGAATCTCTGAAAACTAAGACAGGTTATTGTAGGCCCCAGCAACACAGTTTCGTAGCACCTAACAACTTGATGCTACCTTGTATGAGCTTTGAGATATGACCCCATAAAGATCACCGATTTCATGCTGAAGGGACCTTGAGGGACACTTTGGCCTGGAGTCATCGGTGGTGTTTGAACGACTGTGTGTGGCAAATGACGTCGCCCCTAGCACTTACCTGGCTATTTGAAGCTGTTGGAACAATCAATTTGACGCTACGATCGATTGTTTGAAAGATACACAATGTTGGCCATTTGAACTGAGGAACACTGTGAGTTCTGACATTAACCAAGAATGTGTTGCCAAATTTAAATGAACTTGAATCTCTGAAAACTAAGATAGGTTATTGTAGGCCCCGATAACACGGTCTTGTAACACCTGACAAATTGATGCTACCTCGCACAAGCTCTGAGATATGACCCCGTAAAGATCATTGATTTCATGTTGAAGGGACCTTGAGGGACACTTTGGCCTGGAGTCGTCGACAGCGTTCAAATGCCTATGTGTGGTAAACGAGGTTTCCCCTCGTGTTTACACAACCATTTGGAGCTGTTGGAATAGATGGTTTGATGCTACGACCGATAGTTTGAAAGATACACAATGTTGGTCATTTGAACTAAGGAACACTAAGTTCTGACATCTATCGAGAATGTGTTGCCAAATTTAAATGAACTTAAATCTCTAAAAACTAAGATAGGTTATTGTAGGCCCCAACAACATGGTCTCGTAGCACCCAACAAATTGATGCCACCTTGCACGAGCTTTGAGATATGACCCAATAAAGATTGCTGATTTCATGCTAAAAGGACGTTGAGGGACACTTTGGCCTGGAGTCATCAGCAACGTTTGAGTGAATGTGTGTGGAAAATGAGGTTGCCCCTAGCATTTACCCGGCCATTTAGAGCTATTGGAACAAACGGTTCGATGCTACGACCAACGATTTGAAAGATACACAATGTTGGCCATTTGAATTGAGGAACACTGTGAGTTCTGACATCGACCGAGAATGTGTTGCCAAATTTAAATGAACTTGAATCTCTAAAAATTGAGATAGGTTATTTTAGGCCCTGATAATACGGTCTTGTAGCACCCAATGTCTTGATGCTACCTTGTACGAGCTCTGAGATATGACCCCACAAAGATCGCTGATTTCAGTTGAAGGTACCTTGAGGGACACTTCGGGCTGAAGTCGTCGATGGTGTTCAAATGACTATGTGTGGTGAATGAGGTTGACCTTAGTGTTTACCCGACCATTCAGAGCTATTGGAGCAGATGGTTCGATGCTACGACTGACGGTTTGAAAGATACTCAATGTTGGTTGTTTGAACTGAGGAACACTTTGAGTCCTGACATTGACCGAGAATGTGTTGTCAAATTTAAATGAACTTGAATCTTTGAAAAACAAGATAGGTTATTGTAGGCCCTGGCAACACAGTCCTGCAGCACCTGATTTCTCAATGCTACCTCGCATGAGCTCTGAGATATGACCTCGTAAAGATTGCCACTTTCATGCTGAAGGGACCTTGAGGGACACTTCGACCCGGAGTTGTCGGCGGAATTTGAATGAATGTGTTTTGAAAATGAGGTTGCCCCTAGCATTTACCTGGCCATTCGGAGCTGTTGGAATAGTCAGTTCGATGCTACGACTGATGGTTTGAAAGATACACAATGTTGGCTATTTGAACTGAGGAACAGTTTAGGTTCTGACATCGACCAAGAATGTGTTGCCAAATTTAAACGAACTTGAATCTCTGAAAATAGAAGATAAGTTATTGTAGGCCCCAACAACACGGTTCCGTAGCACCTGACGTCTCGATGCAACTTCGCACGAGCTTCGGGATATGACCCTGTAAAGATCACTAATTTCATGCTGAAGGGACCTTGAGGGACACTTCGACTAGGAGTCGTTAGCGGTGTTCAAATGACTGTGTGTGGAAAACAAGGTTTCCCCTAGTGTTTACCCAGCCATTCAGAGCTGTTGGAACAGTCGGTTCAATGCTACAACCGACGGTTTGAAAGATACACAATGTTGGCCATTTGAACTGAGGAACACTATGAGTTCTGACATCGACCGAGAATGTGTTGCCAAATTTAAATGAACTTGAATCTATGAAAATTGAGATAGGTTATTGTAGGCCTCGGCAACATGGTCTCATAGCACTTGATGTATCAATGCTACCTCACACGAGCTCTGAGATATGACCCCGTAAAGATCACCATTTTTGTGCTGAAGGGACGTTGAGAGACACTTCGGCTCGAAGTGCAGTCTAAGACCAGTGAATTTAAATATTTGCATAAAATGTGATTTGGATTGGTCTATGATGTAAGAAATTTTCCTTGGTTGTTATTTATCTTTCTAGAGGAAATTACTGGTGTTCTTGATAGTGACTAGATTTGGGGTCAGAGTCAGTCTTGACTAGATGGTGCGTAGTTGGTGATTACTAAGGTATTGGATCTACTAGATGGTCCAAAGAATTCTATCTTGGGGTTTGGGTAGGATTTATAGAACCCAAAAGGGTATCTAAAACAATCAAGAGTTCCTATAGTTGTTTGGAAGGATCGGGAGAAAAAGGCTGATTTGACATATTGGAGGCTCTAGGTGAACAGTCAATGAAACAACAATTTCATATGCTTGAATGGAACGTGTTTTGGATAAGCCGGTAAAGTAAATACATTTTTGTGTCTATTATTTACATTTCCATGCATTTGAATCATTATTTTATTTGCTAAGAAGGTGAAGGAATAGACTAGTGTTGGGGACAGTGACTGGGCATGGGAGTGAATGCACTTAAGGGTGGAGGTTTTTGGTGAAGTAACATGAATGTTCATGTCCAATATGGTGTGTTAGAATCATTGGATCGATCTAAAGAGGGTTGTGGAGGTCTTCTTGAATAGACCCTAGGTTTATGACTCTAGGAACTAGGGCTTTTTGGTGAGAGAGTTTGGTGAATGGCGGGGTGTCAAATTATGTAGTACAAGCACTAGAATTGAGTTTTTTAGCACAGGCTGGGAAATTTTTGTATATAAACATGCAATAGAGTTTGGGGATTTTTTAGTATTTAAATACATCTTTGGGATGTATTTTAGAGTTCAGATAGATGGGAAGAATGGCTGTGAAAAAGATATTTCTATTTTTCATTCTGAGAAGATCCAGAGTGATTTTGGGTCACAGAGGAAATGCCCTGATCCTTCCATAAGTGCTATTCTAATTAGTTATGATCACTTGATGAACATAAAATTATTTTCTGATTTGAAAAGAAAATCAACAGAAGATACTGAAAATGAAGTGAAAAAACCTAAGGTTTATTCTCAATGTAAGTAAAATCTTTTCCCTCAATGAAAGATTGAAGTCTTTCCAAACTCGTTTCTCCCAAATTATGGGAAACTCTAAACTTACCATTTGAATAACCACATGTTTTTATTTGCATGCAGACCATTCTTCTATGAGTCATGAACATTTCCATTTATCTCTTACCGAAAAGGAACGTCAAATGGTTCTTAAGGTAATGTTGGGTTTATGTGTTTTGTTACATGTTTTTTAATAACAGTGTAGATGGTTCTTAAGGTAATGTTTCTTATTTTATGTGAAAATTTGTTCTACAGACAACACCAAACACATTTGTAGATAAACTCAAATTTCCAAGAGAAAGAACAATGGTGACTTTTGTGGATCCTAACAGAAGGGAATGGCCTATACGATTCCTCGAAGATCTCCCTAAAGCTTCCTTGATTCATGGATGGAGATATTTTTCAATTTCCAATAATCTTGAGGATGGAGATGTCTGCATTTTTTAGCGGGTAGATGATAGCAAAAATAAAATTAAACTTAATGTCCATATTTTCCCCATTGTCAAAGAATGTAGTCCTTAAAAGTATTTTAAAGGAGGACAAGTGCATAATAGCCTTCCATCACATATGAATAAGAAAATACAATTCTTATGCAATGAAATTGTCACCAATTTTCTAGCAAAGGCATCTGGACTTGAAAAGGGAAAATGTGTGAAACAAGGAATAGAACAGCTACAAGGGAAGAAGGTAAAATTTAGTAATGGAAGAAAATGTATTAATATGGATAAACCAAAATGTAAACCTTCCATTTTAGAGAGGGAGAAGTTGGAAAGGAAATGAGATAGTGCATCCTTGAATTGAGTTGGTTCCTTAAGACTCTTCCATGGCCTTCCAAGTATTATGTGCCTGCAAGTCATTGACATAACATCATCAAGTTTCTTTTATTAATAATGAGAAATATTTTTACAACTCGGCTCATTAGGAGCACTGGAGGAAAGAACTGAGAAGAGAAAACCTCTGATATTGCCCCCCCAAAAAGAAGAGAAAGGTTGTCATTAAATCTTACAAACTTCACGTTATACATACGGGGTAATGCATGAGCAATTTACAGTCCACCCAATTTACAGTGCTATATAAATTTAACATTACAATATTTTGTATCTCAATTTAGTCGAATGAACCAATTGGATTTTCCTTACTCTTGATTATCTCAAGTATTGCCTCGTGGTATGAGTCACAAACCTTCCAAAGAGTTTTATTATGTGGTCTTCCCCCATATCTGATCAAGTGGACATTTGATGCAATGGCGAGGTTTGAATAATGAAGAATCTTTGTGTGTCTCCCAATCCTCAAACAAACACAACCTAGGGTTCTTCATACCATACCATCTAAGCCATGTACCAGTTACAACCACTACTCCTATAGGGTATTCTAATTCTTCACCATCGATAATCGAGTGATCCAATATCTTTTTTGCCTCAACACAACGACACAAATAATAATCTGTCCCTTCTTCATTGTCTTCAGGCGCAATAACAAAAAAAACATGGCTTGTAATGATATAAACATAATGAGGACATTACTTTTTTGAATATTTATGATAAAGTACTAAATTTGAGATTATTTGTATGTGGAAAATTTACATGGTTGTACTAGATCAGATAAGCGATCAAAGTCAATGGATGATTTCATTTTTGTCAGTTGTAGTGATTCATGGGGATGATAGGAGGCAAGTGGACTCAAAATACATGTGTACCAATTGTCAACCCATTCCTTTGACTCACACCCATCCCAATCTTCATCTACACATGATGAACAAAATCACGCTATATGTCATGTGTGGATACTCCATGAACCTGCATTACAACTTCTAAAAGAGTGTAGCTCACTCGATCCTGTTAGTGTTAAACAATCCTCATATGGTGCAATGTTAGTTTCATCCATCAACCAACAAAATCTATGAATCGTAGATTCACCTTCATTACCTGGACCCATTGTAGCATTACACCACTGGACAATACATCCCGCATTTGACAATGTTGCTCTCTTTGTACTTTAATTATTCATGTGTGAAGGCTCTTTGAATACATGCACCTGCACCATCGTGCTCTCCCTTTCCATGACCGGCCTTTATGAAATTCCAATAATCTTATACATCCTGCACAACCAATAAAACATCCAAGAATTCTTGAATTGTGATGCATTATTATCTGACCATATGATATGTCGATGATATTTTATGCCCCTGTTTGCCAAATGATCATAAAATAGTTGAAAGCAACCATGTACAAACTCTATAGAATGTGAGTGATCATCGTTGATATAAAAATGATACTCCTTCAATATCTTCCTGTTCTCCTCTGTATTGTTTGGTGAATGCATGAATGCCATATGAAAAAATACAACAACTTGTTGAGAGTTGTAATAGTTTTCTTGCACCTCATTCTGTGGTTGTAGTGTGTAGTTCTCTGCAAAGTCCACAACTAAAATAATGGTATCAAGTGGGAATGTGTCCTTGCACAACTTGAATTGCATATCCAACCATCACACTCTATGTGTATACCTTGCATACTCATAAATAATTTTTTTACAAAAAATGTCCATGAACTGATACACTGGAATTTTTTCAATTACTAAATCACATCTTTTAGCCTCTTTTCCATCTTTTAGATTGTATGTCATGGTCTTATATTTTCTAAATTCCACTATTTCATTACCGATTTCATGCATACTCTCCATATGTTGACAAATTGACAAATATCACAAACCTCCGCAATCTATGCCTGTACCATTCAAGCATGAGAGCTTGTAAAATTGTTGACCATCCATTCTTTCACATAAAATGGTAGATATTAATTCCCTTGAAGATCTAGGTGGGACATTTATGGTATAATCCTGCAAAACATTGTTAGAGTGCAAATCTACACATATATTCCTATAAAATTCAAAATGGTTAGAAAATTCAATATGTACCCTACAACAAGAAGTTGTGCATGTGGTATTTATCTTCACATAAAAAGCTTTACACATTTCAAAATATCTCTGACTAATTTTAATTTGAGGATACATATGCATAAATTTTGTAAAGAATTGTGTTTGAGTTGAATCCAAAAAATGTTTTGGATGTGGAAAATGAATTCAACTACCAATCCTCCTTCTTACAACATCTCTTTGATTAGGAGATACGCGTGTGTTATTCTTCCAAAATTCTTCAATCAAGGATTTCAAAGCTTCAACAATTGCTTTATCTTTTCATGGTAGTCTATCAAAAAATGCCCATAACTCATTTTTATTTAGATCTTCCACTCTTTGATGCCTTCACAAGGCTCTCATTAGAGACTTTCTACTTATTTTCAACGTTTTGCTTGTCTTTATAATGATTCAAGATTTATTCATTTGAGTGCTTACTATCGTTGATGTAAGTACACGTTGTGTGACATTACTATCTTTCATGCGTGATGTAGAACCCACACTCTCATATGCAATCATTAGATTTCTTTATAATAGATTTTTCACTTGAATCATCCATCGTTCTTAGCCCAAGAATCTTCATGATCGGCCTAAATTTCAGATTTCTCATCATTTCAACAAATAGTTGACATCTTGTCATGTTTAAATTCTCAAAAAATGATCTCCAAATACGATTAGCATTTCTTTGACTAGTACGCTTGGGAATCTTGTTAGGCATTGCTTGCAAAATGTTAATATCAATATCAATCAAATATTTTGGCTTTCTATAAATAATTCTAGGAGCATCAAAAACATTATGTGTGAATTGCGTACCATCTTGAGTGCCTTCAACATGAGACGATGTTGTGCCTACACCTTGGGATGTAGACAATGGTGTGCGTTCAACATGATACAAGGGGGTACGTACACCTCGGGATGTAGACAATGGTGTGCCCACACCTTCAGAAGTAGACAATGGTGTGCCTCCAACATTGGATGATTATGTCTCTTCAACTTGGGAGCTCATAGATAATGTGCCCACATCTTCATAATTCAATTGTCTTGTTGTACGCAAGTTTCTCATTCGTTGTCTTTTTGTTTCCAATTCCAATTCTCTCTTACTTTGTATTGATGTTTCATGTTCCTCATCCAAAGAAAAATCTTCTTCTATGGTATCTAATTTGTTTTTTTCACAAAGTTGTCTCATTCTTTCCCTTTTATTCTCTTTGTCTCTTTCATGCTCTTTCGATGTTAAATTCTTTGCTTGTTTCCTTGACATGATGATGATTTCTACATATGAATTGATTACAATTTTAAAAATATAATATAAATGTAAAATAATAAGTCAGAGAGAGCGAGAGAGAGAGAGAGAGAAGGGAGAGAGTAGGGAGAGAGAGAGAGAAAGAGAGAGAGAGAGAGAGAGAGAGAGAGAGAGAGAGAGAGAGAGAGAGAGAGAGAGAGAGAGGGTCAAAGAGAGTGAGAGAGAGAGAGAAGGGAGAGAGTAGGGAGAGAGAGAAGGGAGAGAGTGGGAGAGAGAGAGAGAGAGAGAGAGAGAGAGAGAGAGAGAGAGAGAGAGAGGGTGATAAGGGAGGGAGAGGGAGAGGGAGAGAGAGAGAAGGGGAGAGGGAGAGAGTAGGAGAGAGAGAAGGGGAAGGGGAGAGAGTAGGAGAGAAAGAGAAGGGGAAGGGGATAGAGAAGGGGAAGGTCAAGAGAGAGAGAGAGAGAGAGAGAGAGAGAGAGAGAGAGAGAGAGAGTAGGAGAGAAAGAGAAGGGGAAGGGGATAGAGAAGGGGAAGGTCAGAGAGAGAGAGAGAGAGAGAGAGAGATCTTCCTCTCACTCTAACAATTTCTCCTCACAATTGAAATCTATGACTTACATAAGGTGCACGTGTTATAGGAAGCACACCCTATGGAAGTCATAAATTTCCATAGTGTGCACACCCTATAGGGTACACGTGCTTGGTAAGGCATTGGAATTTACCAATCCTAAGGCTTGGATTTACCTTGGAGATCCAACCCAAAGGCTTGGAGGATTCAAATAGCCTTGAGACATGTTTTCTAGCAGACATACAAAAATATGACAACTTTTTCTGTGTGCTCTTCGTCAGGTTTACTCATGGTTCAATAACGTAAAAATCAGACGACGTGATATTGCAGATCTATCTGTTAGCTATCTAAGCATATAATTTATTTTGAATTCTGATTATGTTAAGTTTTTCATCTCTAATTTCTTGTGTGTATGTCTATTTTTTTCAAAAACCAACGTGTAGTATTTTGGGCATAGATTTTGGCTCGTTCATCGAATTTTGCAGCAAGTTACATTTTTAGAAACTAGGCTCCATTCTACACACTTTAAAAAAAAAAGAAAATTTGATTTTCAATTAGTTTTAAATTATTTCTAGGGGGAGTACAGAGAAATTTCATGTTTTTAGGATGTGTGCACTTCGTAAATTCATCAAAAATTATATATCCATAAAAAAAATAGCAAAAAATCCAGGATAAACTACGTGGTTTTAGCTAACTTCTCACTGGAGTGATTAAAAAAATTCAAAAAAAAAAAGTTAACATTTTAGGGGGAGCACACCAGACGCTATGTTATGTTTTTTCACAAAAAATAGGACCACTTTTTGTGCTCCCCCTTTTTTAGGGCCTTAATCTGCACCATTTTCAAAATAAATTAGTAGTTTACGAACTAGATTTAAAGTATTACAACTCTTGTTCTTGTTGCATCTTAAAATTTTGACTCTAACTACAATTTCTTGTTGAAGTTCAGAGTTTGCTAATTTCAGGAAAAAAGTAGAATCTTATACCTCCTTTTTGGTCCCCCATCTTTGTGCACTTACCCATTTATGATTTTTGATTATCTTATCAAGCTTGTACCTTTCCATCTCTATGGATATTTCTCTTGAGTGATTAAACTTCTTTAACAAGAGAACAATCTCTGATACCAATTGGTGGGATTATGGAAATGTGAGTTATTGAGAGGGGAGGGGTGAATCGGTAACCCTAATTTTTTTAATTTTTAATCCACAAGATAATATTCTTTATTAACTGAATTCCATATTCATAGTTACCATTCATTGATGAATCTAACTGAAATGTAAATACATCTAAACTATCAAATAAGCATTCATGAAACTTCACACATTTGACACAAAGATTTTGGTATCGCAGAAACCCTTGTTAGAAGGTAAAAATCGTGGTGGAGATGAAACCCACAAAGCTTCACTACTGCAATAATAAAGTTTCATTTTAGGGCATACAAATTTGATCACTTCTGATGATCTTACCCTATTAAGAGTAACATTTAAGACCTGTTAAGATCTACCTTGTTAGAGGATTTAAGAAACACTCTTTAAGTGTGCACTCGATTAACAAATTTACAATGAGATAGTTAAGTCTAATCTGTTAAGAGATTCATCTCACAATTGTTAGAAAGTAACAACATAAATGATCTGGTTGTTGCAACTTACTTTGAAAAATATTAGATCTTCTTAGCCCTTATCTAATATCACCTTTCTATAATAGATGTCAACAATGTCTCCTCAAATTATTGCTTGGTAGCCTCTGTTCTTCTTCTGATATAAACCTTTTTACTGTATCAATACTTAGCATCATAACCCTGGTCTGATCTTCAGATGTCTTCTCCTGTAGGAAGCTACTTCTCATTACTGTGTTATTTTCTATCATCTTGGCAATACTTAAATCGTAATGATTTACACCTAATTAGGGTTATAGAAACATCTAGAAAACATTTGATCAATGATCCACATGAATAACCTAATTCAAATCTGCATAGGGATCATCACCGATCCATTTGAAATCTCCAAGAAATCTTTACCTCAATTTATGTAAACCATTTTCTAGATTGGTATAAACCATTTGCCTTGTTTTCATTGTCATTACAAACTTTATGTGAATCTTGCATTGCTCAGTAAATATTGTATCTTTGCCTCAGTAAAATACAAATGTTCAGTAATAAGGCAAACTTAGTTATTACTATACTTGGTATGCTCTTTAACATGTGGCTTGGTGTAGATGCTCAGTCAAGTCTGTGCTCAATTAACATGTCTTTCTCTTTATGCTCTACTCAGTTACTATATTTAGTTCTTTGACCGACTTGTCTGTTTTCTTTGCTTTATTGATTATATGTGTGGCACTAATGTCAACACTTAATGAAATTAGGTGTAACATGAACAAATCGCAAGGATGTGAGAACACTTTTTTCACTACCCACAGCCTCGCAACCCCTAGCTATCATTTGTCTTAATTGTCTCAAGGATGTGACACAACATCCAATTGTCTAACTGCAACATCTATCTCTAAAAGAACTTTAACCTCTATGAGGGTGCAATGAACACTTTAAGCACAACTTAAAGAAGGTTGAAAATAAACAATAGAGTGTCAGGATAGGACATAGGATATACATGGCCATAATATAAGAGCATGAAACAATGACCAAAATATTTCAAATTAAGGCAAAAGAATATCCTAACCATGAACACACCAGGAAAATCAAATATGACGGATCGAAAAATGGACACTTAACATAGCACCTAATTTTGCATCCAGTTGTTCAACATGCATCAATTTAGACATCAATGCAGGCGCTAATATCGACACAAATGAAGGCGCTACATAGCACTTGAGTTGGCACCAAACTCTTCTAGTAGGTGCAAAAGATGCCATGAGTAGTGTCGACCCGATAAAAAGAACCTATGTTTCAAAAATATAAAGGAGAAATACATTAAAATAGTGCGTGGAAGCAAAAAAGAGAGATAATCATGGGGATTTTTTGTAGTGCTAAGAATGACGATACAGTCAAGGATGGACCCAAAGAGACATTTGTAGTGAACAAGAGCAATCTGGATTCATGAATCCACTTTGGAGAAACAATGCACATAATTCATCTAAGGAGCCAAGTGAATTTTTTTATTTCTTTCAAGGAGTTATGCATCAATTTATGGTGCAGTTGTTTGTGCCTCGTTGGTACGTGGTTTTCAAAGATTGTGTCAAGTATTGCAAACTATTGAAGAAAGACATTTACTTTCATGATCTAGTCAATGGATTCATTTCAAAAGGTTTCCATTGTTGGATAGTTTAGGATAGGTTTGTTTTACCTTTCTAATAAGTGCAGTTGCACAAATTTGAGTCTTGTTTTTAGTAGGATGTTTCAATCGGTTGCATCATCTTTTTTGTCTTTGTGTCTTTTTATTGCTTTACTTTGTAACCCAATACATGTTAAGGCACTTAGAGTTCTTGATTTTGTTACCTTTAATCATCTCTATGGATAAAGCCAGTTCCCCACTTACAGATAACTATCGTCTCTGATTTTTGTAAGATTAAAATCAAGGGACAACCTTATAAATTTTGTTCAATTCATAACCCATGCATTCTTTAGACATGTTTTTTTGAGATTCAAGTTAGGTATCCTCAAACATTTTTGTCATCGAGTAATGTGTCATCGAAAGGTCACAATCTTTATTTTTGTTAATTTTTTCCTTTTAGAAGTTGGCTTTTATATTAACTTTATTTAAAAAATTGGAGCTTTTATCCAACATTGCAAGTGATTATCTTGTATACTTGCACATTGAACTTTAAGTCTCAACCACACACACACACAACATTGCAAGTTTTTGGTTGCAATCAGAGCTTTAAGTTCCGATTGCACTCTTTATCACATGCACATATGCAATTATAACTTTTTAGTTTTGATTTCATTACAAGGGATTTACTATTTTATGTAGTGAAATTTTAGTTTTGACCTCATAATACATTTCCTGAGATTATGTACTTGTGAAATTGAGACTTTTAAGAGTAAAAGTACAAACCTGTCACGCTTTTATAAAGGAAAAGGTCAACAACACGCAAACTGCTCAACTTTAATGACATAAAAGTGGCATTTATGTTTAGAATTTGAAGATGATGTGAACTGCTGAAATGTGTACAAGTGGATGAATTTTATGCCTATGATTTTTAAAAAACAAATTGAACAAGAATTGACATAGTTTTTAATTTTTGAAGTTCATTTTTTAATTGTTGAAAAATGCTAAAATATTGGGGTCTAGTTCCCACCCAAAAATTTTATGTGCAAAGAATCATTTTTTCCTCTGATTTCAAAATATATTATAGATGACATGTATAGCTAGTACAAAAAAAAAAGATTGGTTTTCGATGTGTATTTTCTCCATTATAACTACTCAAAGTCGAACTTATCCAAAATTGATAGTTTTTGTCTCCCGCTAAATTTCTCTTATCAAATCTAACCATTCCGGAAAAAAAATTACACATTCTTGAAGAGAATTCTCTCCTTTAGTGTTAAATATAAATTTAAAATATTTCTGATATGATTTACTATTTTTTTTTTTTTTTTGAAGCAACGTCTTCTCGAATGTTAAAGTACCTACTTGCAGTATTTTGGATTTATAATATATTAGATCTAATCAAAATAATATAAAACTTATATGATGATAATCTTGACTGTGAGCTCTACAAAAGGGTATTTTTAGATTTTAACAAAAATATCATTAAAAAGAGTAGCAGTTATTGAAACATCACTTTTCTGAAATAATATTATTTCTTTCATAATTGGACCCAAATTGGAATAAAACATGTTGTTATACACTGAGTTTGCGCCTTTGTTTCAAGCTCTCTTGGTCTTGATAACTCAGTATAACATGGGAATCATCTGAAGGTTGTGGGACCTTTGCTAACCGAGATGAAACCTCTAGGTTCTAGGCTGGTTCCTCTTGGATAATCACCTTAGTTTTCTCTTAACAAGAAAGTAAATCTTTTGAGGGAAAGGGATAGAAGGAGTGCATGAAAGGGAAATAATTGAAGGAAAACTATCCTACTAGGTGATGCACTGAAACTAGGGTTTGGATCTCAGTGTAGAGGAATGAAACCAGTGAAAGGCTTAGGTCTGGGAGATCACAACTTACTAAATAGGCTTGCATAAGTGTTTCATAAGATGGCCTGAACATAAGATACAACTTATGACCTACAAGTAGACATTCACTTCTGCAACCCGGTGTATGATTGAGACAAGACTGTTAGGGGCTGAATTATACCCACAAAAACACCTAAATCAGATCAAACATAGGAAACACACAAAATTAAAGAAAGCAAGAGGTATCAGAAAACCTAAGATATCACTAAAAATATCATACACTTTAATCCAATAAGAGATAACTCACATAAGAAGGCATAAGGACAACAAGAGTGTCACAAAATGCTTTGCCATATCTGAATTATCAATGGGAGATTACAAAGAGTAGAAAAACCAGAGGACAGAAAGTGTCACAGATAGCTTTCTAAGAAAGAGGCTTTCTTCTTTACAAAATGTCAACTATGAGCTCTACAAGCTCCAAAAAACACTATATACATCCCTTAACTGCACGCAGGCAGGAGCCAAAAAACTAACCAGGGTTATAGATTAAATAATACAATATCCAACCCTAGGGTACAAATTATGATCATAAATACAATTCTGAAAATATCTCAACCAATCAGATATTTCTCCTTGCATGCCCATGCCTGTACCACCAACAACTTGCAGACAAGCAACTTGGACTTATCCTCCTCCTACACAAAAACTCACCATGAATGCTAACTAGTACCTTGCTGGGACAAAGAACCGACCCCTGACAGCTGGCCAGACTTCTTCATCATTTCCCCTAACTGCACATGTCTTAGGGACATAAACTCTCAGCTACCCACCGCTCACGGCTTGCAAACTGAAAACTGGCAAAAACCTTTCTGGAAATATTTGAATTCGAATACTTAACAGCTAGCTAGTCACTTTAAAACATGCCCGTTGATATCCTTTTCTTCCCGGCAAACGAGTGGCTCAGATCATCTTTGAAATGGTCGCAAACCCCCTGAAAGGTCAAAAATCCACCTCGACAAGCTTGGACCAATGAGCATCAAGCACATCATAATCGACCGACACCTTAGAAGGTAGACGAAACTGGACCCTGCATCAGACGGTGGTCACATGATCGCATGGGATTAGAAGATCCCATGCAGTCACGCGAACACTGTAGATCTTTCTCCCTTGTCATCTTGCTAAGATTCTCGGCCCCACCTCAAGTTTTACCGCAAACTTGACTCTGGTTCACCCCTAGGTTCAATTTTCCTTTAGTCATCGGGTCGCTTAATTTTTTCCTTAACCCTGGGTTCATTTAGCGACCACGCGAAAACCTTATCCGCACAACTGTGTAAAGCTTTTTTCAACCCCAGGCCCAGAACCTCCATGTGTCACTCCCTTATTCATTCTGGTTGCTACGTCAGTAAACACCTCAACACCTTCCTAACACAGACCCACTCAAAATTTTGGATTCCCATCTAACGACGGGCGTAAGATCGCATGGCCTTAGAAGATTCCATGCGAACACATGACCGTCGTTAGATCTATGCTGACTGCCACCTTGCTTTAGAAAATTCGGACCCACCACCCACTGAGATGCCCATCGAACGGTTGTCGCATGATCTTATGGGCTTAGAAGATTTCATGAGATCATACGACCACCGTAGATCTTTGTCGCACTTGCACCATTGTAGAAACTTTGGGCCCCACTAACCACTTGTCGCATGATCTCATGCGGTTAAGAGACCGCATGCAATCATGTGACCAAAATAAATCTTCATTGACTACTGACTGGGGCCTACTTGGTACCTCGGGGTTGCACACTTAACGGCTAGTCACATGTTCGCATAGCCTAAAAAAAGGCTATGCGATCATGCGACAAGTCGTAGCAATTTGTCGAAAACATCAAAGGGACCCACCTGGTCGGAGTTACGCACTTAGAAAAAATGTAGATGCCAGAGAAAGAAGTGTGAAATAGTGAACGTCGAAAACATCTTGGGCTTTCGGAGAAAAGGGTTGAAAACATAGAGGGTTTTCGACACTGAACAACTTTTTTGAACCTTTCGACACCAGCATTTCCTGCAAGCATTCAAACTTGAATATCTTTTTGGGCTTTGCAAATTAGGGTGTGCAATCAGAGCTGGGGCTTGACATTACATTGTAGAACATGGGGTCAAGGGCGCAAATCATAGAACTTTGTGGATGAACTTTGCAAGCTAAAACAAGCTGCAGTAGGGACTGTGGCGAAAATTGAATAACAGGAAAATTTTGGGTAACATTTTGGCGACCTCTGGGGGATGTCAGCCTGCTAGACATGGATCAGTGGCCTTTACATATCCAGTGGGCATGGGGTTATCACTGGAACAAAAAAACTTTGATAGAGGAACAAAAATGAACTGGGAGGATGAACTTGTGCACGGGCACTTCTTGGAAAGCTGGGAATTTAACCTAGAAAGCAAGGAAAATAGGGGAACTAATCTAACCTAAACTAACTAGTTTACAAAAATGGTTAAACAAAACCATTGACTGGCATGTTGAAATAGCTACCCATCCTTCTCAGATTACAACAATTTGCATGCTTTTGGAAAACTATTAAAAGATGAATACAGGAGACATACAAAATCACCTACTTGACAAAGATCTAGCTGATATAGATTTTTCTCACTTGGTCAAGCTGATTGTAGGCACCATCATTCTGAGGAGAAACAACAAGCAATAATAAGACCTCTTTTACTTGGTCAATGGGGGCAATAAGAAGATCTGGTTCATTTTCAGCCTCAGCTTCCAGTGGAAAACCACACTGGGATGGTGGCATGATTAATACTCCTTTGATAACCTCCATCCTGGCCAAATACCTGATAGGGAAACCATGAGAGATGTTGGAGCTGGAGCTCTCCTTGATAAACTCAGGCTCCTAAGAGATTATTTCAGCTTGATTGATCTCCTCCTTATAATGACTGGAGATAACTATCTCCTGTGATTTGTAGATGTTCTCTGGAAGCGTGGGCTTGTCATCAAGATGCAAGCAAAAATGCTCCATCTTGTCCCAAAATTGATCTTCCTCTTCTTCTTCTAGACTCTTTTGTAGGAGAAGTATACTACTGTCAGCATAATCATGATTTGTTGAGGACTTATTTATCTTAACCTGTTCAGAGAGAGCCTCCCTTAGATCAACAATCTTCTGCTCAATGATCTCCTTTTCTTCCTGTAGTTGAGAACATTTCTCAACCTGCATCTAATAGCCTCTTTTATATGTTTCAGTTGTAGAAGCCAAGAGTTTGAGATCCTGCAGCTCTCTCTCATGAAACTCCTCATGAGATCTCATCTCTTTTTCTTTCTCAATCTGAAATTCAATGCCCCTATCAAACATGGCTTCCATTAAAATTTTCTGGTCTTGAACCACCCTTTCGCAATTATTCTTATGAACTTCCAACTCCTCATAAGAAACCTTCTGAGCTGCTAATGCTTCTTGAAAATCTTCTTCTTTTTTAGTCATAGTAGCACTAATCTTAATCAAATTTTCTTTGTAGACTTTGTTCAGCGTGGCTAGCTTACTTGCAAGGGCCGCTTGAATTTTTTGTTGTCCTGCAATGACTTCTTCACACTGCTTCCATCTAGCATCAAATTGCTCCTTTTCTTGTGCCCACATACGCCATTTTTGTGTCTCCAACACCTCCTCATAGTGTCTTTTTTGTGCTTCCAACCCTTCAGCAAGCTTGGCCTCATTTCTCTTGTATTGCTCTGCCAGATACCTCTTATAACCTTGATCTTGCTGAGCCAATGCTTGTTGTTGTTGGATATGGGCATGATAAGCATACTCTTCCATGCAAGACATCTCTTCTTGAGGTTGCTGGTATGTGTATTAGTGCTGCCATGATACTGGAAGTTGGGTGGGTGGGGGGCAAGCATGAGGTGTATGTTGGTTCATTGCTGCAACTGGGTATTCCTGCATGAAATCATAAGTACCACTATTTTGATAAGGCTGATCTCCATGAAATGAAGGGTGGCAATCCATCTTAGGCACTGAATCTCCTTGAAACCAGTAAATGTGAACTTGGAGTCACCAGATAAGCAAAATAATGACCTCTCAAAGGTCTGCAACTTGTTGGACGCATATCAGAACCAGCAAGAACTATGAAAATTATGAATTCTTGGTCCCACCGAGCGTGCCAAAATTGTTATACACTGAGTTTGCACCTTTGTTTCAAGCTCTCTTGGTCTTGATAACTTAGTATAACATGGGAATCATCTCAAGGTTGTGGGACCTTTGCTAACCGAGATGAAACCTCCAGGTTCTAGGCTGGTTCCTCTTGGATAATCACCTTAGTTTTCTCTTAATAGGAAAGTAAATCTTTTGAGGGAAAGGGATAGAAGGAGTGCATGAAAGGAAAATAACTAAAAACAAACTATCCTACTAGGTGATGCACCGAAACTAGGGTTTGAATCTCAGTGTAGAGGAATGAAACCAGTGAAAGGCTTAGGTCTAGGAGATCACAACTTACTAAATAGGCTTGCATAAGTGTTTCATAAGATGGCTTGAACATAAGATACAAATTATGACCTGCAAGCAAACATTCACTTCTGCAACTTGGTGTAGGATTGAGACAAGACTGTTAGGGGCTGAATTATACCCACAAAAACACCTAAACTAGATCAAACACAGGAAACACATGAAATTGCAGAAAGCAAGAGGTATCAGAAAACCTAAGATATTACTGAAAACATCATACACTTTAATCCAATAAGAGATAACTCACATAAGAAGGCATAAGGACAACAAGAGTGTCACAAAATTCTTTGCCATATCTAAATTATCAATGGGAGATTACAAAGAGTAGAAAAACCAGAAGAGAGAAAGTGTCACAGATAGCTTTCTAAGAAAGAGGCTTTCTTCTTTACAAAATGTCAACTCTGAGCTCTACAAGCTCCAAAAAACACTATATACATCCCTCAACTACACGCAGACAGGAGTCAAAAAACTAACCAGGGTTATAGATTAAACAATACAATATCCAACCCTAGGGTAAAAATTTTGATCATAAATACAATTCTACAAATATCTCAATTGATCAGATATTTCTCCTTGTGTGCCCATGCCTGTACCGCCAACAACTTGCATACAAGCAACTTGGACTTATCCTCCTCCTGCATAAAAACTCGCCATGAATGCTAACTGGTACCCTGCTGGGACAAAGAACCGACCCCTGACAGCTGGCCAGACTTCTTCATCATTTCCCCTAACTGCACATGTCTTAGCGACATAAACTCTCAGCTACCCGTCGCTCATAGCCTGCAAACCAAAAACTGGCAAAAACCTTCTTGGAAATATTTGAATTCAAATACTTAACGGCTAGCCGATCACTTTAAAACATGCCCATCGATATCCTTTTCTTCCCAACAAACGAGTGGCTTAGATCATCTTTGAAATGGTCGCAAACCCCCCGAAAGGTCAAAAATCCACCTTGGCAAGCTTGGACCAATGAGCATCGAGCACGTCATAATCGACTGACACCTCAGAAGGCAGACGAAACTAGACCCTGCATCGGATGGTGGTTGCATGATCGCATGGGATTGGAAGATCCCATGTGGTCACGTGAACACCGTAGATCTTTCTCCCCTGTCATCTTGCTAAGATTCTTGGCCCTACCTCAAGTTTTACCACAAACTTGACTCTGGTTCACCCTTGGGTTCAATTTTCCTTTAGTCATCAGGTCGCTTAATTTTTTCCTTAACATCGGGTTCATTTAGCGACCACGCGAAAACCTTATTCACGGAACCACGCAAAGCTTTTTTCAACCCCAGGCCTAGAACCGCCATGTGTCACTCCCTTATTCATTCTGTCCGCTACATCAGCAAACACCTTAGCACCTTCCTGACATGGACCCACTTAAAATTTTGGATTCCCATCTAACGGTGGGCGTAAGATTGCATGGCCTCAAAAGATTCCATGCGAACACATGACCGCTGTTAGATCTGCGCTGACTGCCACCTTGCTTTAGAAAATTTGGAACCACCACCCACTGAGATGCCCATCGAACGGTTGTCGCATGGTCTCATGGGCTCAGAAGATTCCATGAGATCGTATGACCATCGTAGATCATTGTCGCACTTGTGCCATTGCATAAACTTTGGGCCCCACTGACCACTTGTCGCATGATCTCATGCGGTTAAGAGACCGCATGCGATCATGCGACCAAAATAAATCTTCATTGACTATTGACTGGGGCCTACCTGGTACCTTGCGGTTGCGCACTTAACGACTAGTCGCATGTTCACATAGCCTAAAAAGGGCTATGCGATCATGCGACAAGCCGTAGCAGTTTGTCGAAAACATCAAAGGGACCCACCTGGTCAGAGTTGCACACTTAGAAGAAATGCAGACGCCAAAGAAAGAAGTGCGAAACAACGAAGGTCGAAAACATCTTGGGCTTCTGGACCAAAGGGTCGAAAACACAGAGGGTTTTCGACACTGAACAACTTTTTTGATCCTTTTGACACCAGCATTTCCTGCAAGCATTCAAACTTGAATATCTTTTTGGGCTTTGTGAATTAGGGTGTGTGATCAGAGCTGGGGCTTGACATTACATTGTAGAGCATGGGGTTAAGGGCGCAAATCATAGAACTTTGTGGATCAACTTCACTAGCTAAAACAAGCTGCAGCAGGGACTGTGGCCAAAATTGAATAACAGGGAAATTGTGGGTAACACATACATTTAATAGACATTTCCAATTAAAAATGTTGAAGCACTTATCTAACTTAGCTAGAATGAAACTAGCTAGACCATATGTTTGACAAAAATTAATTTTTAGTTAGTGTATTGTCTTAAAATAGAAGCACTTCCATCTGGATAGGTTTAGCACCCTCTTTTACTACATTTATCATGATAGACTTGCATTTAGGATGTATTTTGCACTTATCTTCTTCATTCTAGGTGAAATAAGGGTTAGGATCCTGAGGATTCTCCTTAATTTCCCTTTTCCCATGACTCTATTTTCTAGGAAAGACTTTGAAATAGGTCCTCCTGGCCTTCATCATAGTCATCATAGGATTTTATGCCTATCCTTGGCATTATGTCCTTTTCTACCATCATTTCTAGGTCTTCGGGCATCCCTGGGACCTCCTATCCTGATTCTGGCTAGATCTAGGTCCACAGGGTCAAAATCGAGATTGTTCTTGACTAGGTTAGGTTTGAGCTCGATCCTGAATAGGTTAGTTACAACCTTGATTTTGACCACCTCCGAAATTTGTGCCCCTCTTTCAAAATTTGGTCCCGACGGGCCCTGAAATCAATGTCGGGCCCTCGAATCCGAGTGCGAAAAGGTTTTAATTTGAATTTCATTTAATTATTTTCCCTCCTTAGTTGGTTATTGTTATTGGACCTTAATTCAAGGTGAAATTTGAATTATGGGTCCTCACATTGCTCTAGGAGCCTCACCTTGAAACCTCTATATAAAGACTCTCATTTGCATTCATTTTCACCAAGTACAATCGAGCATTCTCATGATCAAGTGCTCTCAAGGAATCAATTTTATGAGCAAGAAGATTTCAAGAAAGCAAGGAATGGTGAAGATGCAAGATAGCAAGATGATGATATAGAAGATCAAGCCATTGTTGACGTCAAGCATATTTGTGAACACATATTTGGAGCAAGAGAGATCCTTTCTTCCTTGATCCACCATTATCAAATTTCAAGCATTCCAAGATTCAATCATGGAGTAACAATTATGGACTATGAGTTTGGTAGAAGTACTTTAGCTTTGGGGGCTTGGTATGCTTTTCTATCTCATTCAAATCTATGCATTGTTGTTTCATACATATTCATGCTAGGGTTTTGATCTAGAGGATTAGATCTTGGCATTACACTTTCAATACATACACACACACATTATATTTCAATTGGCTATTCATGGAGGTGGAGATCACCAAAACGAGGGTTTGACTAAGGGAAAACCCTATATAGGCACCCCCAAAACCCCCTTTTTCAGATATCTACAGTCGTTGTTTCAGGAATTAAAGGACAAATTTAAGTACCCTTTTCGCTGAACTTCCGAGATCTATGAACAAAGTCAGAATTGACCTTTAGAATAAAAATGTAGTCTTTGACCTTTTATGAGGGTCAAAGTCAACCTGCTACCGGAAAGATGAAACTTTTCTGGGTTTTCTCCGTCTCGGCTTTTTGATCACAGATCTGGTTGCAGAATCTTCCGAAATCTCACACAGACTTCAGAAAATAGGTATTTCTAAATCAATTTCATGATGAGGTATGTATCTTGACCTAGTTAATTTTCAAGTATTTCCAAATTTACTTATGCTATTTCAACTTCAAATCCAAAATAAAATATTACAAATGAAAATGTGTTGAATGTTAGGTACATTACTAAGCTTCCATTTTTCACCTATTCATTTTGGTGAACCTGTTTACGACAACTCTTTCTTTTATGGTGTTAGATTTAAATCTTGCATGATTATAAGATTATATTTCTTGCATTTATTTATATCTGAAAAATACAAAAAAATTGCAAAATTCCTTTAAAAAATACAAAAATATTTACATTTTCATGCTTTTAGTTCTTTCTTTGTATTCAGCATGTAGGATTCTTGTTTTGAGTACTTTGATGAGGCTTTTATTATATAAGAGGATAGATTCCCTAATGAGGTACATGGTAGTGAGGATGAAAATGGTTTGAATATGATCTCCATGGATCTTATTCCTATTTCACTCTCCTGCACAACCTCTCCAATTGACCTTTACCATAGGGTGTGTGCATGGTTACGTTGATGTCCCACTATTTGTAACATTGATAAACCTAAAATGATATATCCTACACCTTTGATGATGGTAAAAGGATGTCCTCCTATAACAATTAAGGGTAAACCTAGAGATCCTTTGGATTTCTTGGATAACACTGATTCCGTTTCACATGCTTATCGTACACAAAATAACCCTCAGCCTACTGTTCCAATTTCGTCATCTCCTTCTCAACCTATGCTTCCTCAAGCACATGGGTATCCATCTACCTTTAAGGAGTATAACTTAGTTGACCAATTATGTGCTACTCCTACTAAGATATCTTTATGGGAATTACTTCAAACCTCCCCGACATATCATGAGGCATTGCAAAAAGCTTTATCTACTCTTCCTGCTTCACCTCCTAACCAAGAGAACATTCATTCTATTTTGGATTGTATGCATACTATGCCTTCTGTACCTCCTATTGTGTTTTTTGATAATGATTTACCTTCCCTAGAGGTGCAGAATCAATATGATGCTCTTATGGTGGCCGTCTCTATTAATTAGAGTATCATTCAAAAAACCTTAATTGATAATAGATCTGGGCTTAATGTTTGTAGCATGGATATGCTCAAAGCAATTAAGGCTAATCTTACTACTATTCAACCTGATAATGTTCCTATACGTGGATTTGACAATATTGCAAAAAGAACTTTGGGCATTTTTACGTTACCTGTTAAAGTTGGTCTATTTATTCTAAATACTCCTATTCATGTTATTCCTGGACCTCTCAATTATAACCTTCTTTTAGGAAGACCATGGTCCCATACTATACATGCAGTTCCTTCTACTCTTTATCATAAGGTTAGGTTCATCTATAACAACTTAATGTATACATTACATGTGAATGATGTCCTGAATCCTTGCTTAAATGCAGAATATGCCAAAATCTCTGAACCTCTTCAACCTAGTAAAGAGATTGAAAAATAATCAGAGATACAACAATCTAAGAGAAAGCAACCTGAGATTCAACAACAAGAATCTCCATCTTCTTCTTCTTTGACTGAGGATGATTGGGGGACATTGGATTTTAATCCTATGTTTATTAGAGAATACAAGGTTTCTGATTTGGAATTCATGAAGCAACATAACAAATTTGAGAAAAAAGTTTTTATTTCTTCTCTGTTGTTTGAGGAACTAAAAAGTAATTGTGTTGCCACTTCGATTAATGAAATGCTTGACTTTATGAAGCCTGATTGTTATGACATTGTGACATATGACACTCCTTGGACCCCTTCTGACATGAATGCTCAATATGGTCCTGGTTATCATTTTCTTAAGAAATCAGAATTTAATGGAAAAGGATGTGGTAAATATGAACAAGGTATACAAGTACCTTTGGATAATGAATTTTATGATCATACATATGGATTAAGATTTAATCCTTATAGACAACCATCGGCTTTTCCTCTTAATGTTAATCATATTTACAGTGGACAATTGAAGTTGGTTAACCCATTTCTTATTGATCTTAATCAACAATCCTCTTTGGATATTTTTCCTAAAGATGAAGCCTTAAAGGAATTTTTAGGGGTTTATGAGGATTTACCTAAGTTTCATCACAAACGAGGACAACCTTATTGTTTGAAAACTGATGCTTATTTTGGAGAACATGAAGAACAAGATACTCTTCCTTTACCGATGAATTCTCTGATAAGAAGTGATTTGTTAATCACTGAAACTATTGATATTCAAGTAGATGAAAATAACTCTGAAAGGATGATAAAAATTGGAAAATGTTTGAATCAGGATGAATGTGATCAGATGGTTTCCCTTTTGTTGAATTTAAGGACATCTTTGCTTGGACATATTCAGATATGTTGGGTATAGATTATAAGATTGTTACTCATAACATTGTTTTAAAACTGAATATGAAACCTGTGAAACAGAAAATTTGAAAGATGAATCCACGAATCGATTTATTAGTCAAAGGTGAAATTGAGAAATTATTGGATTCTGGCTTTATCCATTCTATTGACTACTCAGATTGGATTTCAAACATTGTGCCCGTGTCAAAAGGAGAAAATAAGATAAGGATGTGTACTGATTTTAGAGATTTAAATAAGGCATCCTTGAAAGATGATTTCCCGTTACCTAATATCGATATGATTGTGGATTCAATAGCAGGGCATGCCTTGTTATCTTTTATGGATGGTTTTTCAGGATATAATCAAATCTTTATCCCTCTTGAAGATCAATTTAAGACTACATTTATAACACCTTGGGGAACCTTTTGTTGGTTCATGATGCCCTTTGGATTAAAAAATGTAGGAGCAACCTATCAGGGTATGTGCAAGATCATGAGGGGCCAAACTATGCCCTTAAGTGGCAACGAAAAATCAGCAAATCAGGGTTAGTCAACTTGACATGAAAATTTGAACTAGCTATCAACCTAATACCAAAAAGTTGTAAGAATAGAATCTGTAGGAAATTGAATCTAGTTTCTAAACTACTAGGCCTTTTATATAAAAAAATTAATATAATTGGTGAAAAGTATAGATTTCAATACAACAGTACAAAAATTTCAGGAAAAAAATAAGAAGTAGGTGTATGTCTGACCACCTTAATCATGATCAAATGATAATATTTTTTTATAAGATTTTATATATAAGTAGTAGACTCATGCCTGTATGTGACGCATATTTTTTTATAATTTTATTCCAAAAAAATAATTAATTATGAATTTTCTGCTACAACATTTTTAGAATAAAAAAACTCCCATGTCTGACCACCTTAACTCATTCAAACACTAGTAAATTTTGCCCTAAATTTCGACAAGAATTAGTCAAATTTTCTACAACAATTGGTTGAATAGACAACTAAAACCATGGTCGATCTTTTTTCATCAATTATTCTACAGGCAAACCCATTGTCAAAATTTTGACCCTATTAGTAGTCGACTTATCGACCGACTCTTCGTCGAACTAATTGCATGAAGCTGGCAGAATTGAGACCAACTTTGGAAAACTTGACGTTGAACTTGCGATGAAATTCTCGACCACTATTCCATGAAATTGACGTCGAATGCATAGCATTTTCATCGAAATTAAAATATTTAAAGGTTGAAAAATCGACCAAAAATATTTTTTGGTTAAAAAAAAATGATGGTGATTGAACAAAGCATTTTCATTGTACTGTATATTCATAGCCTCAAGAAAAATCAAACTGACTAAGAAAGCTTCGTTTACCTACAGATTTGTGTGCTTGTCTGAGTTTGATACGTAGATCTCTATATCAAACTCAGACAAGCACACAAATCTATAAGTAAATGTTGATTAAATATTTTATTTTTAATAGCAGTTTAAAAGGCTATTTAAATGCTTTGATAGTTTGATCAGAACAAAATTGGTATTCAGATATAAATTATTGAGCTTCTCTTTGTTTCGATAATAGTTTAACATTCTCTACTTAACATGGCCAACCACGTGAAGGTGGAAGCTCATCTAGCCCCTCCTAGGATCCTCTTATGATCCTTTACGACACTTTAAGACCTCTAAGATGTATTCTTAGGGATCGTAAAGGGTCATAAAGGGTCATAAGGGGTCCTAGGTCACAACAGCTGAGAAACATAAATGTAGGCATCATGGTCACAATGTTTTGGAAACACAACATAATTGAGTGGTATACCCAGACGATGCAACACAACCACTACTCCTATAGTTCTAAGTTGACACTACGGGATCCAAAAACCAAAGATAAGGAATCTATATATGGTTTTTGGATCCACAGTGTCAACTTAGAACTACAGGAGTAGTGGTTGTGTTGCATTTTCTGGGTATAGCATTCAATTATGTTGTGTCTCCAAACAATTGGGACCATGATGCCTACATTTATGTTTCTCAGCTGTTGTGATACCTACATTTATGTTTTGTAGCTGTCATGTTTATTTGCATGTTCTTTGTGTTTGGCTTCTCTCCCTCGCATCGAAAATAAAATTTTTCCCACTCTGAATCGAGAATGCGCATGCAACACAAGCAGAATATGCACAGATAGCAGGTGGAGTTGAAAAAACATAACATGTTTACATTTTCGTGATGGTCTATAACTTAAAATACGCAATTAAAGACCTCTATCAAAAATGCAACCCTGTTGTGTTTTTCAACTCAACTTGATATCCTATGTATATGAATTGAGATTGCATATTGAACTAGGTTTCTCTTTCTGCATTGCCTAAAACCAAGAGACTGTCACAGTTAACATCTAAATGGCGCATCTCATCATCAAAACTAATCCACCTTAAACAATTGAATATGTTTTCTTGTATTAAATATTCATTAATCAAAATTCAAATAGAAAATGTATACCTTGAGTACTACAATTCACATTAGAATCGATGCCTCCATTGTGCTCGGCCAGTGTAGTATCAATATCGGTAGGTTGCATTCCAATGTAAATAAAATAGATGTAGATTTAGATGACGATATTGCAAAAATCCCTAATTCACAGTCTATCGTTTGTTCTATGAAACACTAAATTAGAGATTTCTGCGATATCCTCATATGTATCTACAGCTATTGCCTCTGTTGTTGCAGGTGCTTTTCCCCTATTTGATATTTATCTTCAGGTGTCCACACTCGTTCTGTTGGTTGTTGCCAGCTTCTCTTTGAGCTTCTCTTTGTTTCGAGAATAGTTTAACATTCTCTGAGAAACATAATTGTAGGCATCATGGTCACATTTTTTTGGAGACAATGTAATTGAGTGGTATACCCAGATGATGGAGAGCAACTTCTGGACCTCCAGATCCAAGTTGTTATCCATCCCACTGTCACGCCCCGCAAGGGAACCAGGGAAAAGCACAAAGGTTTACTTTATAAAAGAAAACCTAAGTAGAGTTTTATGAAAAATTTTGAACTTTTAGAATTACAAATAAACAAAACTTATTCTAACTTCTTTCCAAGGTTCCCTTAAATGTAAATGTATGATTTATTTAAAGCTGATAAGAAATTCTATTAACCACATTTACTACCCATACCAGTTTCATCTAATATTCCTTATTAGAAAAATACCTAACCACATTCACTTTTAATTTCCATTTGAAACTTTTAGAGATCAATTACTATAATCAATTTCATCCATCTAACTTAACATATTTGCAATAATACAACAATTGATCCACAACATTTTACAAAACTTGAAATATCACATAATTACATCTTTTCAACATACATTTTGTATATGAAAATAAACATCCCATATAACCCTTTTTCCTATATCTACCCATTATTACATCATCTTGAAATTACATTACATTCAAACTCCTCATAGGAGAATACATAAAGTTTACATCATAACAAAATTAAGTACAAGTCTTCATTCTTCAACAGGTGCATAGACAAGCATGGATCTTCAATTATTTATATCTGCAAAGAATACCTCGATAGAAAGATTTTCCACCCAACCACGTGGATACCTAAAAGGATCCACTCCCCCGTGCTAGGAGATAAACACCAAGCCCACAAAGAAGGAACTTACTAGGTTATACCTAGGGTTGAGTAACATTTCCCACAAGTATAGTACTTTACAACAAGGGTTCTAAGGCCTGGGTAGAAAACTCTAGTAACTACCTAAGTGAGTGTCATCGCATAGCCCTCACACCTTGGGTTGTCCTGGTACTAGCCACTCCGGGCCCCGGCCCCCAAGTAGGCACATGCAGGATCGAATGCCTTTCATACATACAAGCGCCATTCGATCGTACCTATGCCTAGTTACCTTCTCCCACTCCCAGCCATAGCCTATCTTAGGGCTAATGGCATGGGCGAGGCACAGTTAATCTTTTTAATGTTTTAATACCCATTCCCTTAAATTTAATTAGGTTATCATTGGTTAATTAACTCATCAGTCGGTTATCCTGGTTCTAGCCACTTTAGGGCCCCGGCCCCGCACTGAGAGCCACTCACTTAGGGTCCTAGGTTTCCTAACCCTAACCCATTCCCGTTAGGTTTTCAGCAACCTACTAACATGCTCAACATTTGCACAATTTCAGATTTACCTTTGGATGTTTAAGAGGTCCTAAAGTTTGGCTAGGTTTGATTATTGACAAGTCAGGAAGAAAGGGTTTTGTTTTCAGATTTCTAGCCTCTCCTAACATTTATCCAAGTATGAAAATGAGTATTCATTATATATTTGCAAATAAGATATATATAATTTAAATCACTAAATTAAGATGTCTCTATTTTCTGAATTTACTTCATCTAAGTTGTATTATACATAATATATTATATATATAATATATATATACTATATTATATATATATATGTGCAATATCACATTAAATATTTATAAAATTTACTTATCGAATTCATATGCCTCTTAGATGTCTTAAAATTAATACATCCATATATTATATTATATATATATAATATTATATATATTATATATATATATATATATATATATATAATATATTAAATTAATTGAAACCCATGTTTTCAAAACATATATCATATTATACATATAATATTACATATATTATATGTATAATATAATAGTAAATTTAAATGAAATAATAACATAAAAACATAAACTATATTATATATATAATATTACACATATTATATATATAATATAATACTATATATATTACACCGAAAAATATCATAAAAACATATATTATATTATATATATAATATTTTACATATATTATACATATAATAAAATATATTAATAACACCAACAATATTATAAAAATTTGTTTTTATTTTAACCCAACAAAATTGAAAAAGGTTTAAAACATAAATTTTGTTTGCCCTATGTTTTTATTATTTCCTATATCATTTTCGGTTTCGAAAACAAAAAAATTACTTTATCATAACTTTAAACCGATTTTCGGTTTCAAAATTTATTTTATAAATTCAAAATTTATAAAGTAAATTTTGAACATTATTTTATATTGTTTTTAACAGAGTAATAAAATAAATTACTATACTAAAATTTTATTATGGTTTTACACTATAATAAATTTACTTTGATTTTTTTTTCATTTACTTTGCAAACGGTTTAATTAATTTATAAAATATAAATTAATTTATGTTTATAAGATATAATTAATTAATAAAATCAATTAATTAATTTATAAAATCAGTCCTTTATGGTTTCTACAATAATAAAATTATACAAAATAAAGTATAACCAACACAAAATACATTATTATTAAAATGACAGAATGCCACAATAATATAGCATTTGAAACACAAAACTATATCATTTCTATAATGTATGGATGGCTGGAAAAATAATGCAATATTATCTACATGACGAACAATAATACAATAATGTATCAATATTCTGTAATCTTTTTTTTTAAAACACAAATCATTCAAACAAATCTAAAAATAGCATTCACATTATAAAATAAATCTATTTCTCAGGCTCGATTCCAACTTGGAGTCCTCTGAAAATTGTTTGATGAAGGACGATCAAATCCTCTCTAACTTTTCCAGCACTCCTTTGAATCCTTATGCTTGCAGTCTTCCAGATGCAATGCCCACAGACCTTCAAACTGAGATTTAATAAATTCTCCGTTCAATAATATTTTCAATAGTTTTTTCCCAGCCTCCAATTTCTTTCCAAAATCCCGCCTCCGCTCCGCTCACACCTTCTAAAATATTTAATATCCAACTATGATAGTTGGAGGAGTTTCTCTATGGGAAGAAACTTCTCCAACTTCCATAATTAGTTGGAAAAACCAATCATCTCCCGTAAACAATAATAAAGCTTTTAATGAATTTAATTAAAATAACATCCAAAGAAAACTATAACCACAAAATTAATCAAATAGCTTACAAGGAAATTACATAGCACATTTGGAATTCAACTAGCCTAACTTCTAGGAGGTCTCGAGTTCAACTCCCTCCTAGATAGCTAGTTTTATTACAAAGAGCATTTTCTTTTTATTAATTACTATTATTATTATTTACAAATAGGTTATAATTATAATTTCTATTTAAGAATATATGTATATAAATATATTCTTAAAATAATTTTACCAATCAATTATTAAGATAGTAAAATTCATTAGTCCTGTTAATATAATTAAGTATATATATATATTATATATATTTATTTATATATATATCTATCTTAATATACGTATATGTTTTCATAAACATATGTGTGCACCCATATGTTTATGACACATATATTATAAGTAACCGATTATTCGTATGATTAAAGGTACATGTATCAACTTACCCCTAAAGCTAACATGATAATCTAAACAAAGATAACAACCTTTGACCAGCAAAGACTCACATTGATAATCTACTACCAAGATTGAGCATACCCTAAAAGCAAGTACAAGGTCCAAATCCTATTAACTGATAAATCACATATTACCTCCCTACCAGGAACTGATCTGACACTTCCCACCTAGGGTGAATGATCAAGGTAAAGGTTTTCTTTTGTGAGGCTTGGTGATATCTCCATGACAACAACAATGATCGAGGATTTAAGGGATCGCTCAGACCTGTGAAGCCAGGTGGAGACGATACCCGGTACCTGCAAATCCTGCATCACCAAGAAGAGATACATGTACATATATATAGATCAAATACTTGCAGACAGATGACTAGGATCGGTACATCGTGTGGACCTCACTGAGTGAGTAACTACGACTCCGTCCTGAGTCATGAAAACACATCAGACATATGTATCCATAAAACAATCGTAATAAGGGTTAGTATCCAAATCATTAGATAAAACATGTAAAATAAATTCTTCTAGGATCTCATAAACATATAATCAATGTAACTATAACTGAACATATAAATATCATCCGATGAACATATAATCCTCCATGAAACATAAACATGAGTGCATAGTTCTAACCATCATAATAGAAAAGAGTCACATCATAGTATCACTATAGGAGAGGTATTACACCCACAGTGTCAACTTGGAATCAGAGGTGTAGAAATTGCTCTTTGTGTAAGTATACAACTCAATTATTTTGTCTCCAAAAAAATGTGACCATGATGCCTACAATTATGTTTCGAGAATAGTTTAATTAACATTCTCTACTTAACAGAGCCAACCACGTGAAGGTAGAAGCTCATCTAGCCCCTCCTAGGAGCCTCTTATAACCCTTTACGACATTTTAAGACCTCTAAGATGTATTCTTAGAGGTCATAAATGGTCGTAAAGGGTCATAAGGGGTCCTAGGATACAACAGCTGAGAAACATAAATGGAGGCATCATGGTCACAATGTTTTGGAAACACAACATAATTGAGTGGTATACCTAGACGATGCAATGTAACCACTACTCCTGTAGTTCTAAGTTGACACTACGGGATCCAAAAACCAAAGATAAGGAATCTATATATGGTTTTTAGATCCATAGTGTCAACTTAGAACTACAGGAGTAGTGGTTGTGTTGCATTTTCTGGGTATAGCATTCAATTATGTTGTGTCTCCAAACAATTGGGACCATGATGCCTACATTTATGTTTTGTAGTTGTCATGTTTATTTGCATGTTCTTTGTGTTTGGCTTCTCTCCCTCGCATCAAAAATAAGATTTTTCCCACTTTGAATCGAGAATACACGTGCAACACAAGCAGAATATGCACGGATAGGAGGTGGAGTTGAAAAAACACAACACGTTTACATTTTCGTGATGGTCTATAACTTAAAATACGCAATTAAAGACCTCTATCAAAAATGAAACCCCATTGTGTTTTTCACTCCACCTGATATCCGTGCATATTCTACGAGATTGCATATTGAACTAGGCTTCTCCTTCTGCATTGCCTGAAACCAAGAGACTGTCATAGTTAACATCTAAATGGCGTGTCTCATCATCACAACTAATCCACCTTAATCAATTGAATATGTTTTCTTGTATTAAATATTCATTAATCAAAATTCGAATAGAAAATGTATACCTTGAGTACTACAATTCACATTAGAATTGATGCCTCCATCGTGCTCGACTGGTGCAGTATCAATATCGGTAGGCTGCATTCCAATGTAAATAAAATAGATGTAGATTTAGATGACGATATCACAGAAATCCCTAATTCATAGTCTATCGTTTGGTCTCTAAAACACTAAATTAGTGATTTATGCAATATCCTCATCTATATCTACAGCTATTGCCTCTGTTGGTGCAGGTGCTTTTCCCCTATTTGATATTTATCTTCAGGTGTCCACACTCATTCTATTGGTTGTTGCCAGCTTCTCTTTGAGCTTCTCTTTGTTTCAAGAATAGTTTAACATTCTCTAAGAAACATAATTGTAGGCATCATGGTCACATTTTTTTGGAGACAATGTAATTGAGTGGTATACCCAGACGATGGAGAGCAACTTCTGCACCTCTGGTTCCAAGTTGTTCTCCATCCCACAGTGTCAACTTGGAATAGTTTCATCCCCGATGTGACCATGATGCCTACAATTATGTTTCAAGAATAGTTTAATTAACATTCTCTACTTAACAGGGCCAACCATGTGAAGGTGGAAGCTCATCTAGCCCCTCCTAGGAGCCTCTTATGACCCTTTATGACATTTTAAGACCTCTAAGATGTATTCTTAGAGGTCGTAAATGGTTGTAAAGGGTCATAAGGGGTCCTGGGACACAACAATTGAGAAACATAATTGTAGGCATCATGATCACATTTTTTTGGAGACAACGTAATTGAGTGGTATACCCAGATGATGAAGATCAACTTCTGCTCCTCTGGTTCCAAGTTGACAATGCGAGATCCCAAGACCATAGATAAGGAATAAATTTAGAGAGTGGAGGAGGGCCATAACAACAAAAATAATACAGGACAAACCTCAAGTTAAATGAGGCAACTGCAAACATTTTCATAGAATTTTATTAAAATGTTTACAGTTGCCTCATTTAACTTGAGGTTCATCCTGTATTATTTTGGTCGTTATGGCCCTCCTCCGCTCTCTAAATTTATTCCTTATCTATGGTCTTTGGATCCCGCAGTGTCAACTTGGAATCGGAGGAGTAGAAGTTGCTCTCCATCATCTCGGTATACAACTCAATTATGTTGTCTCCAAAAAAATGTGACCATGATGCCTAAAATTATGTTTCTCAGCTATTGTGAAATCTACATTTATGTTTCTCAGTTGTTGTGTTTATGTGTATGTTTTTTATGTGTTTGGGAAGACATCTTTCTAGCCTGAGCCTAGATCCTTCGGCAATTAGCTTATAAATAATGTAGATGACAGATGAACAATTAGCTTTCCAAGAAAAATCCCATAAATGAATTATATGTACCCCAATTAATGTGCCCTCTATGCATACCCAAATGATATATTTGAAACAACAAGGGTAAGGCTAAATTTACCCTTGTTGTTTCAAATATATCATTTAGGTATGTGTAGAAGGCACAGGAATTGGGGTACACACAGTTCATTTACAAGATTTTTCTTGGGAAGCTAATTGCTCAGCTCTCATTTACTTCATTTATTATCAAGCTAATTGTCGAAAGATCCAAGCCCAGGCTAGAAAGACATCTTCCCATTCTGTTTAAGCCATATTCCTTGTTCTTGTCAAACTTCCTTGGTATGGTAGGCCTGCTCTCTGCAGTACTCTTCTTCAGCGAGACTTCATACCACGCTGCACTCAAACTTTAGTGAGACTTCATACCACGCAGTGTCCGTAGATTACGTTCAATGTGTTATTTACACTTGTATTGGTGGGAAAACTCTTGAAAACATGCAAAAGAGATTGCATTCAACCATGTTGTTTACATCACACATGTAGTTTACCTCCAGCCTAAATTAGCATTAAATCATGTGATTGACAGCAGATTGGGGTTCACCTGAGCCATAAACATGAAGAATTATTCTAAAAAAAGATGTAAACCATATATATGTGCATTTGAGGAAAAGAGAAGTTATGTCATATCAATATTAAAATATTAGTTACAATATGAAAATACTAAACTAACTAATTCCTGAGTTCATCTCTGCATATGGTCGCAACAAATTAGATATGCGATTACAATACAAAGAAGGCATCGTAAAAATATAATTTCAGAATTTGCCCTAGCCTGACACATTTTGCACTCAAATCCTTCATCGTGGATAAGTGGAGATGGGCGGATAGATGCATATGAGTTGTCATCGACCCAACTAAAGTATCCGCAGCCATTATTTCCCTATGATACCCAGTCTACATTAGTTCTTATATTATAATGAATAGTATTTACATTAGAAACTTTAAATATATACACATTAGCAGCCTTTTTTCGATTAGGGTAGCACCAAAATTGTCATCCAAGGTTGTTCAATGTCCGTGAAGTCTTCAACACACACTTCCCACCACCACATTGATAGTTTGGCACATTGACAAGAGTCATCGAACCTATATCAATAATGCACCACACCATCGTTACTACATTTATTATTTTTACAGTCCAAATACACCAAGGAGTACCATCAGAAATATTAACCATTTACAATAATGAAAAGTAAACCTAAATCAAATAGCTCATTTTTTTATCAGCATGTGTAGTCTGTGTGTATATGAAAAATGAAAGAAATATGAAGCTGAAATAAAATAGTGAAAAAAATAGTATTCCACATAGAGTGAATGAAATATACCATCAAAAGAAGGTGACAAAATCTTGTCACGAAGCACAGACATTGGAAATCAAAAAGGGACAAAAGACAAGAAATAAGAAAAATCATTACGACTATAGAAAAATCATTTATACTATAATAATAAAAAAGAAACACTCTTTGTCAACAATTTCCAAAATTATTAGGACTATAAACGGATGGTTATGATATTGCTTTGCCATTACAGCAATTGAGCATTCATCATTTGGTACTTCTTGGTGTATTCCATTTAAGTTTTTCAGTTGTCGTGTTTATGTGCATGTTCTTTATGTGTTTGGCTTCTCTCCCTCACAAGGGATACGTCGATAGGTAATTGATTTGAAAGCATAATGATTTGACAGTCTTTTTTCAGGATAGGCGTAATCATCCCACCAACCTTAATTAGCAACATAGGTGTCCTATCATTGCACAAGTGCAAGACGGTAAGGGTCTATTCAAGGAGGGATGAAAAAAATGTCATTTTAACCTTGCAAGGCAAGAGGAGAGACAGTCCAAATAATTCTATGGTGACTATCCCAAACAACAAACAAATGATGGAATTGCTAACATGTTTTCTTTTCATGTTTCTAACAAGTTTGTTGCGATGAGGCTAGTGTGGTCACAATTGAAATTGTGAGTTTCTCTTGGAATTGAATAGCGGACTTTATCTATTGTGCAAAAAAACATATGTAGGATTATTATGGTCACAAAGTAATTGTCTTAGCATCAACATTTCACTTCTAATATAATATTATTAGGAATTTCTTACCATTGATTGTCAAACTGGTGGAGCTATGAGGCTATAATTTGTTAATACTTTACCACTGTAGCGAATTTGGGTATTGTTTTCGAATATTTGAATGATTTTAATGGGAACTTTGAACCAGAGATGTAAGTTTCCTAAAGAGTGATACTTCAACTTCCATGAAGGACTTAGAAAAAGGGAATTGAACTACAGTGGCTCCTTGTTTACCAATTTTCCATATAACATGAGGCATGTTGTTAGTTTTGTCAGAATTGTGAGAAGATTAAGGGGAATTGTGAGAAGATCATACTAAGGAATAGTGAGGAAGTCATCGAACAAGAGGAGAGAATGTGTTAAAAGACCAATTTAGTAATCCAGTCGGCTGATTAAACATACACTCAGCAATCAACGGTAACATAAAAGTTGGAAGAATATCTTTGGTACAGACATAATGTAGAACTCCAATGCTATACAGTAAACTAAGACATAACTAGATTAGAAAATTAGGGGTTCTAGAATTATTATATCTTAGACATTATGTGAATAATAGACCCATAATTACATTAACAGAGATAAAAGAATAAATCTCATCACTATTTGATAAGGAATAAATCTGGAACTATATATAATTAACATATAAGACCAAATCAAAACATTTTATGTTATATTGTGAATGAAAACTTGTTCAAATTTGCAGAGAATCAAAATATGTTATATTGTGATGATATCAAGTTTTATGTAGGTGTTGTCTTATTTCCATATTATATGACCTCAAAATACATCAATCAATGTTTACAAACTTGTATTAATCACAATGAATATTTGAGCCCTACAATCTTAGTATAATTCACAAAGATATGCTCATTATTTTATAATATCCTAGTCCCCTCATATTTCTATTTTAAAATTATCTATTTTTTATTCAAGTTTATACTATGATTAAGTATATATCCTTATATAATTAAGACCGTGACTAAGTAAAGTTACATAGCATATCCCCACTCTTATATAAACACTTAGCATATATAGAGACAATGAAATATCAACATACATATTGCAAGTAATGTAATGAATAATAGGACTCTCTTCAAATATCTATAAGGAACTTTCCATGACTTTCTGATAGACTCAAATATAATAGACTCTTCATTAAATGTAAGGGTGACTTTTAATCTTCACTATTGATCTATATTATTCTTTAAGTACTACCCTTAACTAAATGTAAGAATGCCTTTTGTCTTCACCATTGATCTCTATTTTGAGTATTCTTCACTAAGTTATATGATTTAGTTACCGGGTTGTGAGTTTGGAGATATTTATCTCTGTAATGTAGAAGCCGAGAATAGGGGGTACGAGAGTGGAGAATCGGTGAAGAGAGAGATCAATGGGAATGAGATTATCAATGTAATACATATGATGAATGAAAATACCAGTCTAGTTTTACATTTGATTCTTCTCTGTGATTGTTTAGTGTTTCCCGAATGTTTCATTTTTATTATTTACAACTCATTTTGTTTGGTTTTCTCTTTCGGTTCGACAGTCTAACACCCATTTTTTTGTCAGAATTGAGCACGTCTTTATTATGAATATGTTGTGATGGAATTCGATAAAAAAGAACAAATATTTATTTTAAATGTTTTATTTTGCATTTGGATGTAACTCAAGTCTTAGTATCGAGTTTATTGAAGAAGTTTATCAACTTGTGGAAACTGTTTCTGTGCGACAGAGAATGCAATTTAAATTTGGTCATTAATTGAGTCAAGAATGGCTTCCAATAATCATTGCACAATTATTATGTTGGTTTGGAGTAATTTTATTTCATTTTAAATAAGTTATGGTAGTTTTATTTCGTTGGTTTGGAGTCTTATTCCTTTTGGTTTGGAGTAATTTTGAATCCAATCTTGATCTTGATGATCCAATTTTCATTTAATCATTCAAATAATTTAATAAAACTGCCATAATTTATTTAAAATGAAATAAAATTACTCCAAACCAAAAGGAATAAGGGTGGTGGTATTCAAAACACAATGAGAATTGGTAATTTCAGAGATCTAGGCACTCTAGCCTATCAACAACCTCAAATGTTTAAAAGATCTGACTTGTCAAGGCCTCCACAATACTACACAATGATGGATTAGGTTTCCTAGGCTTCAAACCACTTAGACTCAAGGAATTTTAAGACTCTGTTTTAATTCCCATGCTTCCAATACACAAAGTTCTTTCAAATTGTTCCAAAGGCTTAATAGGCTGCCAATAACCTTGCAGCAGACTTAGGATGGTAATAAATTTGTCTTCCATCAAAACACTTGACAAGATGAAAACATTTCTAGACACCCTTTTCAGATTTCTATAACACACCAAAAGCTTTTATAGGGTTACTTTGGACCAACACACCTAACCATGACTGAACCCCTATTTTCAATGCATGAAAATGACCAAATTTTCAAAGCAACTACTCTCCTCACATTCCCTTATCCCACCAAACCTTCAGAAGAGTTATAAAATGACTCAAAATGGTTAAATCCACAAGCAATTAGACTCATGGGCCCTACAACACCAAAACCCCCAAATCTTGACTCCAAACCCTGGTTTGCTAGGGCTTCCCCAATCTCCTATTACAACTCACTCCTGCATCAAATTAGTGATTGAATCACCATTCATTCAACATGAAAAAACATTTTCAAACATAAAAACCCTTCCTTATTCAGACAGATCATCTACTGCTACACATTGCATCCAATTTCATTGTATTTTCTCACTGTTCTTTAACTGTGATCACCTTTACTCCACACAACTCTGCATATGCATGGTTAATGATCTAATAATACAGGTTAGAATTAACATTCCATGGTTAGAATGGTTGTCATTATTAGATAGACCACTGGCGTAACAATAGTTAGAATGGTTCTCATTATTCTGAGTTCCTACTGCAATAACAATAAACTAAAATAAGAAATGCTACTAGATAGACCACTGGCGTAACAACAGTTTCAATATAAAATGAGACTCATTAAAAAATGGCATGAATTGAACAAAGAAATGGTGCAATTCCTTTAATGCATCAAAATAACCAAATTGAGACTTCAAGATGAATGAATTTTGCAGAAAATAGAGTATTTCTATTGCTTACGGTTTTATCCATTTTCAACTTATATAAATTCTAAACAACTAATTCAACCAACTTTTCATAAATCCTAAATCCACAGTTTATATATAGCATTTGATTCTTGTTGGAAATCAATTCGACATACCTTAACCCTCAAATGAAGTTTGAAATGAAATGCTCAAATGAAATGCACCCGCAACCAATTTCTGGGCATTTGAACCTAGTTGATCAAATTAGGTTGGTGTTGACTGAAACAGATTGTGAGAGGGTACCTAAGACTGGTGTTATTGTTGTATTAATCCCTTTTCATTCACTATTGCAAACATTTGTTTACTTCAGTGGTTCCACACATTGATTACACCCAAACTAGGGCATCGACCATGAAGCGCAGTTAATGTCTTTCCCAATTCCGAGCATTGAACAAGTTAAATAACATTACCCTAATTTTTTTTTTCATCCAGCGGCATGGTATCTCCCTGATGAAAGCACAAATTAGGGCCACGACTTCATACTAGAGCCGACATGGTGTACCCTAAACCTCCTTCGCTTCTACCCTTCTCTAGCTTCTACCTCCTTCGCGCGCGCTGAAATGAAGTGCTGAAATGAAGTTTCAAACTTTTGTTTTTTTTAATACATGCCCGTGTTGGTCGAAATTGCGACCAACACGGGCATGTATTAAAAAAAAACAAAAGTTTTCCTTCTATAATGCGACCAACCTAAACATTTTTATTTGATGGTCGAATTGTTTAGTCAAAATTTAAGGTCAAATTGTACTAGTGAAAACTTTACAAAATTCAATTTATTTTTTTTCCTTATAGTAGGCGAAGCATAGAATGTGACACATTTTTCATATTTCAAAAATGTTATACCGTTTGAAAGTTATAGTCATTTTTCAATCAGTATATAAATCAGCACTTTATAGGTAACTCAATTAGAAAATAACTAATAATTACTTACCGAATTTTAAAGTTGACAACAATTATATCGATAGAAAGCTGATAATCTCCTTAAAATACCCTTTTCATTTCATCAAATTTGGGTGAAAAAAAAATTGTCAGCTACATGGTCGAAGTCTGGAACTCAGAGAAACAGGGGAAAAACACATTTTTGTGACATTTAAAGAGTTGACCAGGTAGGTTTGGTGCACAAAGCAATACCGAGACTAATCGGGTACCCAATTTTTTCGGGTACCTGAAAATCTTGACATAATTTTGAATTTTAAATTTTCCCTCCCCTTTCTCCCTCTCAATTTATTTCCAACCCCTTTCTCCCTCCAATTTCTCCATACTTCAATATATTATATATCAAAAATTATATATTATATATATATTAAATATTACATAATATCTATTATATATTAAATATTATATAATATACATTTTACATTAAATATTATATAATATATATTAATATTAAATGTTACATTATACATCATATATTATATATTATTTTATATGTATTATATATTAATATGTATGTTACAATATATCACATGATATCTTCATATTTAAATTGTATGTAATATGATATATATATATATATATATATATATATATATGATATGTATTATATATTATTTATAAAATATTATTGTATATATAATAAAATCAAGTATAGTATATATATAATATATGTATTATATAGGACATATTAATACATAGGTTAATTACACCAATATAAGGCATCCAAAAGGTTTCCAAAGGGGTCATAGAGGGTTCCTAAGGGTCCTAAGGCTTGAGAAAGTGTACTAGGACCCCTTAGGTCTCGGTGTAACCCTCAACAACACATTAGAGCACTCAATTATCTCCCAAGGGGTCGTACGACCCCTTGGGACACACTTTAGTGTTGAAATGTGTCAAAAGGGGTCATGGGGACTTCATAGGGGTCCTAGTACGCCTTATCACACGTTAGGACCCCTAGGAAGTCCCCATGACCCCTTTTGACATATTTCAACTCTTAAGTTTGTCCCAAGGGGCCGTATGACCCCTTCGGACACACTTGAGTGTTCTTATGTGTCAAAAGGGGTCATGGGGACTTCCCAGGGGTCTTAGTACACCTTATCACGCGTTAGGACCCCTTCAAAGTCCCCATTGTATGCACCCTAAAATGGTCGCCTAGACTTTGGGCCCCATTTATTCAATTTATCAATCCTGAATTATTTTTATCAATAATCAATATTTTCAACAATATCAATTTCTTGATCAAATCTTAATTTCGATCATATATTGAATTTTTATCCTATGGGCTAACCATTTATCCTAAGTCTTTATTTGATTAAAAAGAATATTTCCTCCCCTTTTAATTAAATAAAAAGCCCTCACTTTCCTCTTATCCTAAGTTGCACAAATAAAACATTATTCCTATTTTATAAAAAGGGAAAAAGCACTTTTTGTCTCACATGAGGCTCAAAAGTCAACACTTCATTCTCATTGGAGGATACTTGTGCACATGGATTGCTCCTCTTTCAAGCTCCACCGCTGATTAAGTCTTTTTGCCTCTTAATCTCCATGGTCCATTTCACCTCATTTCTTATAAAAGGAGAGCTCTCTCCTCCATTTGCATATCTTATGTTTTATGCTAATGTTATGCTGCAGGTTTTAGGTGCATTTGGAGTTTGAAGACATTGAAGAATTGCTTCATTGCATCATCTAGTTCATATTTGCTTTCATAGTTGCATGATAATGGCATTCTTAGTATAGATTTCCTTTTATGCAATAAAATAAGCTCACATAGTCTAAATAGGAAGGATTTGTAATCCATTGCTATTTTCTTTCATAGATTAGTTGCATTGTACTTTCATTTCCATAGCTTAGATTGCATTCTCATATAGCTTGCATTGCATTGCATATTTGATTCTTGGAGATATTGGCATTGTTGCCCTTGTCTTCACTTGAATCTCTCATTGTATGGTTGACTAGCAAGGTCACAAGCTTGTAGCTCTAGCTGAGAGCAAACACATAATAGTCCCTTGCAACTCCATGCATAGAGAGCTATGAGCCACTTTGTGAGGCCTCATTCTTGAGCAACCTTGCATGTAATGGTTCATAGAAGTGCACCATTTTAGTGTGTACATTTCTGGCGCCCACCGTGGGGCTGAGTAGATTAGCTTTGTCCCTTTAATTTTGCATTTTCCATCAATATTTTCATCAATTTTCGGCTCAGTTTTCAGTCTCAGAGTATCACGCGATACTTCTCAGAAATATCGCGCGATATATCTCTGTATAGCGGTGCGACACTTCGCGTGAAAGAAGAATCACCCGCCAGTACTGAAAATTATCGCCTGTTATCGGGCGAAGTATCGCCCGCCCATAGTGAGAAGTATCGCGCGACTGAGAAATATCGCCCGACTATAGGAAACTGTATCGCGCGATACTGTTGAAGTCTGAGAAATATTGCCTGGTCTGGCAAAGACTTGCGTTCTTAGTTTTCTTGTCCGAATTTGATTATTTTAGTTTGCTATTTTGTTTTGCTGTGTTTAGATAGGTCTAACCCGGATCTTTCAGCTTAAATCTAGTAGTTTGTTGCATGTTTACATTTGGGTTTTGATTTGGCTAACCTTGTGGATCTAACAAGTTGTGTTTGTAGGTGCTCTCATTTGCTTGAAAATTGCTAAAAACACATGCAAAGAGGGCTACTAATAGTTTTTGCAGGGCTGCCCAAGCATAAAAATAAAAAAAAATTATTTCTTGCTTGTCATTTACTTTCCTTTCAAGTGTGGCATTCACTAATTGTATTAGGAATCTTAATACCTTGTGAAAGGGATCTTGAGGTGGTAGGAGAAGTATGCTCTTCACCTTTAGGTGAATCAGAAAATCTTGACCCATCTTAAGGTTTTGGAAGCAAGGGAGTAATTGAATCTCTTTGCTTGGTGTTCTTGGGAGAGATTTTTGAGATAGGGGAGTATGCTCTTCACCCTTGTGGTGAATCAAAAACCTTGAACCTCAAGAGTTGATCCATTTTCGTTTAGTTTAAGAATCCTTTAGCGGGCCTGCTCTTGAGCAATCAAGATGAATGACTCAAGTGGGGACAACTTTGTCATCATTTTCCTTGGTGGTAAGTGATTCCAACTCACTATAATCTCAAGGCTATCAAGGACACCAAAAACCTTAATAGACATAACACTTGTCTTCGTTTGATGTGAGTAGCTCATGGGATTGCGACCATGGGGAAAACATTGAACAAGAATGCTTAAGGTACTCTTAAGGCCGCGAGGTCCTAGTCCTTTATGAGGAGCAAGAGAGGTGTTGTGAACGAAAATTCTTATTAAGAACCATTAGATAGAAGCCACCTTCTTTTAGCCACTTATCTTCTTAGTGCAAGGATTGATCTAAGTGGTTTACCCGGATCACCTTAAGATACTCACCATATGTGTCCCTTTGGTTGTGTCATTTGACATTTCCATGACAAAGCCAACATCTCTTGTGGGTAACCACTTGGTGTGAGGCGAGGGGGCATCAAGTTGTGGGCTAAGTTGGTAAGTATTGAGCCTTGACTTTTTAGGATAGATTTTCTTGAAGTGTCTTCGATTATGTGATACCAGTGCAAATGTTCTTATATACAAACAATCGGTAGCATTCATAGGGTGTTGTTTCAATTCTGATATCACAAGTGTTTGTCTTGGCAAGGTTGCTTTTGCCCTTGTTTCAAGTGTTTAAGACCACGTTTTGATCCCTTACTGTTTGCAAACCTACCAAAATTCTGTTGATATTGTGACTGAAATCGAAAACATCAACCCTCAGACTGAAAATTTTGACCAAACAGACCCAACAACACAAATTTTGCACAAATCTGGTCAAGAGTTAAACAATTCTGCAACAGTATCGCGCCCTGTAAAGCGAAGTATCGTGCGATACTTCGCGCTTGCTAGAAATATCGCCCGCTTTGAAGAGAAATATCGCGCGATAGTTCGCCCCTGACGGACTATCGCCCGGCCTGCCTGGAGTATATTGCCCGCCAGTATTAAGAAGTATCGCCTGGCTTCGGGTGAAGTATCACGCAGGTATAGGTTTATCGCCCCAGTAGCCTGGAGTATATCGCCTGGTTTATTTTTGCCGTGCTTAAATTTTGGTCAGTTTCAGTTGTTGTCAATCAGGCTAAGTCTTAGAGCAGGCTTCTCACCCTGACATCTGAGATTTATCTTGACTCCAAATTTTTGGTTTTTAGTCCTCCGGGATAGCATCATTTGATTTACGAAATCACTTTGGAATAATTGTCAAGTTAGAAAGCCATTCTTGGTGCCAAGGTTCATCTTTAAAATTGTTAGCTACATTCCGAGAAAATTTTAGTACTCTTATTGTCCAAATCGCTTTCATTTTCATCTCAATTTCAATTATCTTTTGGCCTAGTCCAACCTCCTTATTCAAAAGTGCAAGGGTAGTCACCCTTTGATTTGAAGCACCTCTTTGACAGTGTTGGTAAAACCCTTTTTTTCTTTTCATTTCTCTTTGGACAATAGAGGACTTCGATTATCCTAGTTTGGTGTTGACACTTTGAAAGGTCACCTTATTATTGAGAGTATCTCTCTTTCATGTCAGTTACGACAAGGTACCAAGTTAATCAAGGGAAGTGACCCCCTATTGCCTTTAGCCAGTTACCACCCATCAAGACTCGTCGACAACCTAAGGGAAAAGGACCCCTTTTTGACCAATCTCCTAAGAGTGAATCTGAGGTTTGTTTTAATCTGGGAGCTAATCCTAGTGAAGTGAGCACTTCTTTTGTACCACTTTCATCAAGTATGGACATGAGTTACACTTTCACCCGACAACAAAGAGAAGCCATGAATCAAACTCTTGAGGGTATCTTCCAACGACATAGGAGAGAGTATGGTGGTTCTTCTCATGCTAGTCCACCCGGGTCACCTCCCAACAACACGAGGTATTTTGATGCTCATCAACGAGCCGAAAGACATCATAAGCAAGCTCACTCAGATTCAGGGTCACAACACGAAGACCAGAACAACGAATCTAGTGATCACCACATCAACGCAGCTAATGCAATGAGACATTCGAGACAAACCTCCCCACTTAAAGACACCTCTCGATATGCAAATACATGATTGAAAAGCATTGAGAGAGAGAAGCAAGCCTACTTAGATGAACAGGCTGCTAAAAAAGAAAAATTCAGACAATTAGAGGAAGAGGAACGTGCATTGTTGGATATATAGAAAAGAGTCGCCCAAGAAGAAGAAGATAGACTCTATGCACAACAACTCCAAAGCCGATTTAATGGAAAGGGAGCCAATAGTGGGACCAACTCACCCCCATCTACCCCTTCCCCTAGCCCTCGAAGAAGATCAAAGACAGCCTCACGATCCCTAAGTCCTAGAGGAAGAAGGGCTTCAAGATATAACCATCATAGGAGACAGTCGTTTCATAGACATTCAAGGCAACCCTCCCAATGAGCACATCATGGCTCACAACATGGAGGAAGTTATGCTAAAATTGATCATATGGACTTCATGACTATGCAACAAGAACCATCCTTTCAAGCATATGTGGAGCAATATGTGGAACAAAACAAAGACCAATTCTTGGAAAGTCTTATCAACAAAGGCGCTAAAGTTCTATATAATTTTGATGTTCACCAAAAAATTAAGAAACAGAATCCTTCAACTGATGAGGTGATATTACAAATGCAAAAGGATATAGACAGGATGAAGGCTCCCAAGAGCACATTTCATTTGGACTCCATATGTCCTAACCCCATTGACAAAAGTGTGGTAATGGTAGAATTCCCTAAAAAAGTTGAATTCCCAACATACGACAAATATGATGGCACTGGTGACCCTCACGACCATGTTCGACAGTTCTACATAATGAGCTTTTCCTTTCACCATGAAGACTCCTACTTGCTGAGATTATTCCCAAGGAGTTTAAAAGGTCAAGCCATGGAGTGGTTCACCAACCTTTCCCCTCTAGTAAAGACATTTAAAGAACTTGTCCAAAGATTTGTTCAGCATTTTGCTTACAACTTATCGAGGTCAGTCACAATGCTTGATTTGTGTAAACTTAAACAAAATCAAGGGGAATCTTTTGTCACATTTTTACAATGATGGAGGCGATTGTGTTCGAAATACCCAAGGACAATCCCTGAAGAGGAGAGAATTGATATCATTGTGAGCAATCTAATACCAGAACTTAGATATGAAGTCAAGAAAATCCCATTTAATTCTTTTGATACTATGGTAGAGGTGGCATGTCGCATTGAGGATGTCTTAAAAGAACAAGGAATTTTGGCTAAACCAACAAATAACAACAATAGCCAAAATAACAATACTAATGGTAACAAGGACAAAAAGAACTCCTATTGGAACAAAAACAAGCAAGTGGTCAACGACGGAGTTGTTGACTCATCCCAATTCAAAAATGAAGGAGTTCTTAACCTCTCTCATGCAGTTCAAGCTATGAAGCTGCAAACGTCTTTAACACAACAAGACAAACCTAAGTATCAAAAGAGATCTAAAATGGAAAAAAGACAATTTACCAAATTGGGAGAATCTTATGCAGATGTTTTTAAGACATTAGTTGCTCACAATTTGGCACACCCACAGGATCCTACAAAACATCGCATACTGGATCCTTTACCTCATTGGTGGGATGCTAAGGCTTTTTGCATTTTCCATAATGGGATTGGACATGACATAGAAAATTATTTTAAACTCAAGCATCTTGTCCAAGACCTTATTGAGAAAGGACAATTACAAGTGGATGGGTTAACCACTAATGTAGACCATAAAGCCTTTAAAGAGCCCTTGCCTAAATATGAAAAAGGAGAGAATTCTAGCAATAAGAATGGCAAGGCGGCTATTAACTATACATACACACATGCTAACAATGTGATTAACATGCTTGAAGTGGCTGACGATAACATCAACATGGTGAGAAAGAAAGATCCTTATGGACATAATGTGGACTCAACTCCTATGACTAATGAAAGACCCGCTGTGGTGATAAGAGGTCCTCACTCACAAAGAATGCCCCAGTCCCTCAATGCTGTCACTAGGGGTTAGGCCCAAGCGCCCATTATCATTAAAGGTCCTAGCACTAGCAAGTCCAAGCTGCCCACGTCCAAAGGTGCTCTTCCCAAGTCTGCCGTTGGTCCTGATTCCAATTATAATCTTATTGACCAGCTACAACGTACACCCGCGCAGATTTCCATTTTTGAGCATTTAGAATTGTCTCCTAAACACAAGCGCGTCCTTGAGGATGCTTTGCGAGTAGCCAATGTCCCTAACAACTTAGATATTGACCAATTCCAAAACATGGTCAACCATTTGGCTAGCCCTCATTACCTCACCTTCTCAGAAGAAGATGACAAATCCATTAGTCACCCACATAATTTGGCCTTACACATCGAAGTCATGATTCATAAAACCCGTGTTAGGCATGTACTGATAGATGGGGGTGCGGGGCTCAATATTTGTACCCTAAGTTTGCTGCTAGCTCTAGGATATTTCGAGAACGTCATTGACACAAAGAAAAGGATCACAATCAAAGCATATGACGAAGCAAAAAGAAGTTCTAAGGGATTGGTTGTTTTGCCTATTCGCATTGGTCCCGTAGAAAAAGATATATTATTTCAAATTGTTGATGTTGGACCTCTAGCCTACAACATTTTGCTAGGTAGGCCATGGATTCACGAAATGCAGGCAGTCCCATCAACATATCACCAGTGTGTAAAATTTCCCCATAACGGTGTAGAAATTTTCATCCCTGGAGATAGTGCTCTATCAGTTAATACCATTTCTGCGGGATCACATGTACCTTTGAATAGGGAAGCTGACAGTCCTAGTAGTTCACTTGAACAATGCAAGCAGAAATTTAAGACCATGGATCTTGGGATGGGAGATTATAAGATTGATTCTTTTACAAAAATACCAATCTCTCCTAGGTCTTATGGGGGACCATCCCCAAATGTGAAGCCTTCGTCATCAGCAATGACATTATTTGGGAAATTTGTTGAGTCTTCGGTCCCCATTCAAGAAGAGAAAGAGGAAGTTGCTGTTAGGAACTGGATCTATCACGAAGGGAAATACAAACATAACGAGAATTTTGCTCCTTCACCTGAAACTTATGGGAAAGGGTATACACTGGTTAAAAATATGGGATATCCAGGATATGGTCCCCTTAGTCATAGGTTGGATGCTAAAGCCGAGCCTCTTGATCACGCTCTTTTTGGATGAAAGAATAAGTCCACGGTTGGCTTAGGTTGTGAGAATAAGAAGAAGAAAGGTGTCCCTGTCCTAGCTGCGACGGACAGTGACAGTGATGCAGATTATACGCCTGATCTTTCCAATCAACAAGATGTGTCTGATGATTGGGTACCCTCAACAAATCTCCTTTGGGGAGATTCCACAGATTTGATGCTCGATAGTCCTACTATCCCAGCTGCGACGGATAGTGACTGTGTGACTGCTAGATCGACAAAGGAAAGTGTTACTATCCTAGCTACGACGGATAGTACCAATACTAGCACTAGAGAGGGGGAAACCCTTCCTAACCTTGAGGCTTCCACATCACGAGGCCTAAATGATGACTCAGAGATAAACTCCCTTGAATATGAATGGGATTCTCTTTCAGATGCAACAATTGATCTAGACGTGGATATTATCCATGCCTATAGTACCCAACCCGATGCGATTAACGATCCTAGTGTCGGACTAGAGGATTGCCCTCCCCAAATCACCTTAGTGGACGACGCTTTGTTTGATAGGATGAGTCCTAATTCAGGTATCTTAGGAGAAGACTTGATGAACTCTGATTATATGGTCACCAGAGATGACACCTTTCGCATAAACATCGAATCCGCCATTGACTTACCCCTTGTTCACTTTGACCTAATTGACTGGTCTCAGCACCATCAAGAGCCCACATTCCTCACCTTCCACAACGATTACGAAATTGCCTGCTATCTGAATGCTCTTGAACCTGTGGCTTCTTCCACCAGTGAACCAACAACCAGCATGACAGAGCTTGATATTAAGTACCTCAGTCTCAAAATAAAAGAGAAAAAAAAAAATAGGTCTGATGGCAAAAACCACTTTGTGGCGGTGTCAGAACCAAAAATAGTAAAAAGAAATGATGCATCCGAAGGTGAAAACCTCTTTGAGGCACCTAAGGATGGGGTACTTAATAACTTGCTGAGTTATTTCCAGGATAGATCATCAATATTGATTGAACCAACAAAGCCAGTCAATTTAAACACAGAAGAAAATCCTCAGATAGTCCATCTTGCTCAATCTTTATCAGAGGAAGAGACCAAGACATATGTACAGTTTTTACAGAAAAAGAAAATTAATTTTTCATGGACCTACTCAGACATGCCAGGGCTTGACACGAATCTCATAATGCATCACTTATCCATAGCTCCAGGAATCAAGCCAGTAAAACAGAGATTAAGAAAAATGCATCCACATGTAGCTCTACTTGTCAAAGGGGAATTAGAAAAACTTTTGAGAGCTGGATTTATTAGAGCCATCGACTATGCAGAATGGATCTCAAACATAGTACCTGTCTCCAAACATGATGGGTCCATTCATGTCTGCACAGATTTTAGAGATTTAAACAAAGCCTACCCTAAGGACGATTTTTCACTTCCAAACATTGACATGATAGTGGACATGACGGCGGGCTATAACATATATTCTCTAATGGATGGTTTCTCAGGGTATAATCAAATCAAAATAGCTCCTGAAGACCAAGAGAAAATAGCATTCACATGTGCATGGGGAACCTACTGCTGGAACATCATGCCATTCGGGTTAAAGAATGTAGGAGAAACCTACCAAAGAGCTATGACGACTATCTTTCATGATATGATGCACAAAAATATGGAAGATTATGTGGATGATACCCTAGAAAAATCAAGAAAAAGGGACACACACCTCAATGATCTGGAAGTAATTCTAGATCGTATGGAACAATTTCAACTCAGATTGAATCCAAAGAAGTGCGCATTTGATGTCACCTCAAGCAAACTTTTAGGATTCATAATATCAGAAAAAGGTATCGAGGTTGACCCCGAAAAGGTCCAAGCAATCCTAGATATGCCACCTCCTCAGAATATCAGCCAAATGAGAAGTCTTTAGGGACGTCTTCAATCAATTAGGAGGTTTATTTCTTAGCTTGCAGATAGAGCGCAACCCTTCAACAAGACATTGCATAAGAGTGCTTCTTGTGTTTGGAACGAGGATTGTCAAAAGAGCCTAGATCAAATCAAACAATACTTGGCTAATCCTCCGATTCTAATGCCTCCTATTCCAGGGAAACCATTGATCCTCTATATTTCAGCTATAGACACTTCCCTGGGGGCATTATTGGCTCAATCAGATGATACTGGGAAAGAACGGGCCATCTACTATATCAGCCGTACTCTAGTCTCCTATGAGATCAATTACAATAATATTGAGAAGTCTTGTCTCGCGGTGGTGTTTGCTTCTCAAAAGTTGCGCCACTACATGCTTGCTCATACCATACATTTGGTTGCCAAAATTGATCCCCTTAAATACTTGCTTAGTAAGGCTACCTTGACGGGTAGACTCGCTAAATGGATGATGGTCCTCACTGAATTTGACATAGAGTACGTTGAAAGGAAGGCAATAAAAGGGCAAGCTATTGCCGACCAATTAGCTAATTTTCCAATCCAGGATAGTATGCCAGTCCAAGTGGAATTCCCAGATGAACACATCTTGTATACAACTACTCGCACTTGGACAATGTTCTTTGATGGTTCCCGCATGCAAAATGGATCAAGTGCTGGAGTGTTATTTGTTTCTCCACATGGGTACAACATTCCGAAGTCTTACAAACTATTATTCCCATGTACCAATAATATTGCAGAATATGAAGCTTTAACTAATGGCTTGAGAATGGCTATAGAATGGAACATCACAGAATTACATGTCTTTGGGGATTCCCAGTTAATCATCAACCAAGTCAATGAAAAGTATCAAACCAAGGATGACAAATTGATACCCTATAAAAAGATGGTTGATTCTTTGAGACGCTATTTCACCTTTGTGACGTTTCAACAAATCCCTAGGACAGAGAACAAAGCTGCAGATGCCATGGCCACATTAGCTTCACTTCTTCAGTTGGAGACACATGAATCCAGATTTGAATTCCTGGTGGAAGAGCTACACCATCCCATGTTTGACTCATCTGAAAGCCATGTCATTTCTACCATTATCACACACGAGTCTTCCCGATATGGTGCTATCTATTCATATCTTCGTGATGGCATCATCCCTGACACATTCACCCGTTCCGAACGTCGAAACCTCATCCGTAACGCTTCTCGCCACACCCTCATCTCTGGTGATTTATATAGGAGGGGTTTAGATGGGACGCTCATTAGGTGCTTGGAAAAGGAGGAATCCAACCAAGTGTTAGCTGACATCCACGAGGGCATTTGTGGTGGACATTCTAATGGTCTTGCCATGGCCCGAAGGTTGCTTAGGGCAGGATATTATTGGCCCACAATGCAGATAGACGCAGTCACCTTTGCTAAGTCATGTGAAAAATGTCAGAAACATGGCAACCTGATTCATGCTCCAGGTAGGGAGCTGATCCCTTCTGTTTCTCATTGGCCATTTCAGTGCTGGGCCTTTGATCTGGTTGGGCAGATTCATCCCAACTCATCAGGTGGACATAAATTCATTATTACTGCCATTGACTACTTCACAAAATGGGTGGAGGTTGTACCACTTTCTGTTGCTTCAGGAAGGACCATTTCTTTGTTCATCTTGAATCATATCATTTGCCGATTTGGAGTGCCTTCTGAGATCATTACTGACAATGGAGGTCAATTTAAGAATAAGGACCTAAAACACCTATGCAAGAAGTTTAAAATTAAACAACATTGGTCCTCCATCTATTTTCCACAGGGAAATGGACAGGCAGAAGCTTCCAACAAAACCATTTTTAAGATTCTTCATAGAACAGTACACAAGAATGGTAGGGATTGGCACTTACAAATCAATCCAGCACTATGGGCTTACAGAACAAGCATTCGCACACCTATAGGAGCCACTCCTTTCTCTCTCACCTATGGCGCTGAAGCAATATTGCCTTTATAAGTTGAGATCCCATCACTTAGATCTCACTCAAAGGTTTGATTACAGATGAGGATTACAGCGCCATGAGGTTACAGGAGTTAGAACTTCTAGATGATAAGCGTAAGGCTTCCTTTGATCATATGAGATTGTATCAGAAGCGTATGTCCAAGGCATTCAACAAGAAGGTTCACCTTAGAGAATTTCAAATAGGTGATTTTGTTTTGCGAGAGAACCCTAAGAACCAACAAAACAGAGAGCAAAAGGGCAAGTTTGAACCTAATTGGCTTGGACCATATGTTATTACAGCTGCTTTTGGTACTGGTGCGTATTTACTATCAGACCCTGATGGAGAACAACTCCCTGATCCCATCAACATTATGCACCTCAAGAAGTTCTATCCTTGATGCCCGTTCTGTTTGGAGGCATCCTTTGTACATATCTTATGATCCTGAAAAAATACCAAAAAAATTGATATATGATGCTGAAAAAATCCTAAAAAGCATAAAAAATCCTGAAAAAATACAAAAAAATCAAAATATTCAAAAAAATAAAAAAAATAAAAAAGTGCCTTGGTGAAAACCTAGCAATAGGCGCCTTGGTAGCAAAAATACAAAAAAAGGAAAAAATGAAAAAAGAATCCAAGTGGTGAAAACCTGGAAACAGGTGCTACTTGAGGCCTTTGCACTCCTATTTATTAGCATACGTCCTTGACACTTAGCCACTTCCCATCATGCCTTGACCTTATTTGGCCTAGTCTAGAATTGGTCTTTTTCTTTGTCTAGGGGGCATGACTGTTAGCATTGGTCTTTTAGGTACGTTTGTCTCTTGGGGCATTTCACAACAAGTGTTTTTCAACACCACCCCAAATAGTGTTTTTCAACACTACCCTTGCCTCGAGTGTTTCTTAACACTTATCAGATGTCTTACCCAATAGTCTCGTATGGTGTGATATGTCTCACTAAGCAGATATGATACTCAGAATTTGACTCTATGACCAACACACACGCACTTAAACAATCAACTCGATAACGATATGTTGACTTTCTTTTTCTTTGTGTGCTGTCTATGAGAATTTCTTTGATGAGTGGTCTCTCTCTGTGAATTTTTCGATGATGCATAGCTAGAAGACTGAGGGAATGAGAACATGTTTTCTTTCTTTATCTGCTTGTGGGTATATTTTGTTGATCCTAACTGTCATGAGCATTTATGCTAGTCCTACTTGACACTATGGATTGACAAGGTATTATCCTTGACTGTTTTGCGAGTGCATGCTTTTAGCTATCCTAACTTTCATGTGTCTTGATACAAGCATAATCTCGCTATAACAAATTTAGGTGATCTCACTGCATTAGTCATCTTGAACTATATGTCTTTGATGCCTAGGTGAGATTCCCACATCTCTATCTGATAAACATCATATTCATATCCACATAGTTACGCTAGTGTGCATTGTATGATCTTCCGACGCTACCAATAATGCTCGATGATGATAATTAGATGTCTATAAGCGTTGTGACCTTGCAAGTCAACCACTTTCATAGTAGCTTGCATTTTTAGGGTCATGTTAGTCTAGTTTTGCATTTTGCATATGGAGAGAGCTCTCCTTTTCATCTTATGTGGACCTATCAGTCGACTGCGCTCACCTTTTCTTCTTCTCGATCATGTCTTTCGCTCCTTGTCTTTTTCATTTCGAACCTGTTCCTGTTCATCACAAGGGGTTAATCACATCATCATATCTATATCAAAACTGTCATTTTTAAGAAACATGAGTCTATATCATACACATGAGAATTAAACATACATCTATGAGAGAGAACATACATAAGCACATACATAAGCATTTTGAGCAAAATGATAAGACAATATACATAAACTGATACATCCATCACAAGTGAGACAAATACACATGATAAATCGAACATCCAGTAATCTCATAAATCAATATACAATGTCATGATATACAATACAATATGAGATCCCAAAATCTAGATCAAAAGTCTCAAAATATGTCCAAAACATCTAAACCTAAGACTCGCTACCACCCTCGTGAGGAGCTCGTGGTGGTGGAGGCATAGCTCTCCTATCTAGTACCACATCTGATACTCCTGCCTGCTGAGAGTATGATGGTGCTCTCTCACCCTCTGGGACGGCCTACAGATATAACCCATGATAATAGGCTGCTCTCGCTGACTCTCGTCGGAGCTCTAGTGCCTCGGCCTGTGCCATCACCTCACAGCATGCTATCTCTGCCCTAAGATCAGATATCTGTTGATTTCGCTCTGCCCTCAGATCCAGTAGCTGCTGATCTCTCACAGCTATAGTGGTCCGAAGCTGCTGTATCTCTGCCTCCTGAGCCTGTATCTGGGCTCTCAGATCCTCTCCCCCTGCAGGCTGCTCCTGCTGTACCTCTGCCTGCCGGTGAGCTGGTCTCGCCTCCTCCTCGGGTGTCGCTGATCGCTGTCCCGGTGACTGTTTCCGGCCACCTGATCTCGACCCATCTCCCCTCTCCATCCTCCTCCCTCTCCCCCTCCTGCCATCTCCTCCATCCCCTCCCTCCCCTCCTCCATCACCTCTGTCCCCTCCATCTCCTCCCTCTCCCTCGTCATCCCCTCCATCTCCTCCCTGCGCTGGTGCCTGTGCATTTGGTACTATAAACTGAGGGAATGGCACCCTCTGCCACTCTGCTCTGTAGGCTCCATCCGCCCCTGCATCTGTCATATCTGGGAAATACTCCCAGGGCTCACTCCTAATACCTGCTGTCTCTGTGACAGCCTGCTGATAATCTAACATGGGTAGCCACCCATGTCCCTCCTCATCTCTGGCTCTGGCATAAGTGGTAGTCTCTATCGAGACTCGCTACTGCCTCCCGAACTGCCGCCATACCCGAGTGATGCAGAATCTCTCTACGATCTCTGCATACTGACCTACCAGTGGCCGACTACACAGCATGTAGCTCAGCTCATCGGCTGCATCTCCCCAACCCTCAACCTCCCTGTAGGGCCTCCATGTGAATGAGGCTATCTCGTCCAAAATCTGTCGATAATAAGTCACATCCCCAGAATGGGCATGTGATATAAACCTGAGGTACCTATAGATATAGGGGTACCTCCTCTCCCTCGGCTGAACCCTGGGGCACACCACAATGATGTGCTCCCATGCCCATACCTGTGCTAGGATGGCACCGCATGCCCATGTCCGACCGTCTCTGTAGACAATCTCGTGCAGCTCGTGGTACATCTCTGCCAATATGGTAGGACCCCATGCCATCCGTCGCGGCCTACCGATCAAGTCCACCAAAAGCTGAGCCCATCCGAGCGGAAAACCCTTCTGACTGCGGTCAGTCATCAGGATCTGTGAAATGATGGAAGCCACTATACATGGCACTGGATAGTCTCTGCCAAAATCATCTATCAGCCTCTCCTAGCTGATATGTCTATCCAGAATCGTGACATCTTGGAACATCTCCTGAACCAGGCGGCGCCCCTCAGTGGCATCCTGATCATAGTATACCTGTGACAACACATAAATCATGTTATTTTTCATCTTTTGGAAACATTACATTTTACATGACTATCTCAAAAACATGATTATACTTACAGGCTCTCCGTGGCATGGAACTCAGAGGATCCTATAGACATCCTCCAGTGTGATGGATGCCTCACCTGTAGGAAGGTGGAAGGTGTTGTGCTCGCTGTGCCATCTCTCGGCCAGAGCAGTCAACAACCCATGGTCCGCTCAGATATAGGGGTACCTCAGCAGATACCAGAATCCCATTGCTCTAAGGTCGGCATTGCCCGGATCATCTAGATCCCCGACACACCGCAATCCTATCATCTTCGGCGCTCTGATAATGAGCGCCGAAAAAACATCTTGCAAGCCAAAACCAAGCCAGTTGTTAGCACATATCATGATGGATGTCCAAAAACTTAGTATAAAATATCCCAAAAATGTAACATTGTCTAGACCCATGTCATTTTTGCTTAAAAATGCATTAAAAATCAAAATTTTATACTGGGCCATATTCCTTTCTTGGAGAAGTATCGCGCAATACTTCTCCCTATAGCGGGGCGATAAACCTTATATCGTGCGATACTTCGCCTAGTATCGTGCGATCTTTCACCCAGTATCGTGCGATACTGGTGCCTTAGGTCGCGCGATACTTTGGGGACCCGCGAAGTATCGCTCGATACTTCTCCCCAAAGCGCGCGATACTTCTAAAGTATCACGCGATATTTCGCCTAAGAAAAAATTTTGAAATTTAAAAATTTGAAAAACGTGCTAAAAAAAGCTATTAAATGCGAAAAATGACTCAACAAGCTTGAGTTTTTCGAAAACTTACCGGGGCAGGATAGTGTGGTGGCCGGTTGTGCAATCGGGCGCACTCGAATCGATGCCTGTCGATGGGAACTCCTGCTTGCTGGGCCATTTTCTCTCTCTAAAGCTCTGAAATTCTCAAATCGCTAAAAGACAAATAATTTTTGAAAAAGACATTTTGACCCCTTTTATAGTCTTTTGACTTTTTGACCTCATTTTTAAAACACTTCGGAATTGCGTAAAAATTGCACCTCTAGCTAATTTCGACGTCCTGGATCCATTTTCGGACTCGAAATCGAAATCTGAGGTCATCTTGATAGTCAAAATCATGTTTCAAAATTTTCCCCTCTTCTGCGCAGTTGGCTGATCTTTTGAGGCCTAATCTTTTGATCTTTGTTGGGGCATCGTCATTTCTTCATTTTCATGTCTTCCAAACTTCTAGTCTTTCATTCATATTCATTCCATTCCCTCATTTCTCACGTTTGACTGCATCTTTTTAGTCAAGCTGGGGCATGTTTTCATTGCCTAATGGTTAACCTATTTGACCCTTACCTTCGATTGTGATTTTATTATGATTTGATCAACCTTATCAATTTTCTATCTCTCCTCTACTTGATTTTGATTTCGATTCCGAGGGGGCAGTATTTATGGGATTCTCATCCCCGATTCCTTGATTTTTTTGATTCAGACATCTTTTGTGAGCTTTTGCTCAAATTTGAGATTCTTATCTCTTACTTTGAATGTGATCCCGAATCGACCTCATGTTCAAAGGCCTTTGTCCATGTTTGTCTAGATGTGATCCCGAATCGACCTCATATCTGAGTTGTTTTGTGATCCCAAATCGATCTCACATTGCAACTTCATTCTTTGACTACATGTGTTCCCAAATCGATCACACATTAGTCAAAGAGGGGCAAATGTATGCACCTTAAAATGGTTGCCTAGACTTTGGGCCCCATTTATTCAATTTATCAATCCTGAATCATTTTTATCAATAATCAATATTTTCAACAATATCAATTTCTTGATCAAATCTTAATTTCGATCATATATTGGATTTTTATCCTATGGGTTAACCATTTATCCTAAGTCTTTATTTGATTAAAAGGAATATTTCCTCCCCTTTTAATTAAATAAAAAGCCCTCACTTTCCTCTTATCCTAAGTTGCACAAATAAAGCATTATTCCTATTTTATAAAAAGGGAAAAAGCACTTTTTGTCTCACATGAGGCTCAAAATTCAACACTTCACTCTTATTGGAGGATACTTGTGCACATAGATTGCTCCTTTTTCAAGCTCCACCGCTGATTAAGTCTTTTTGCCTCTTAATCTCCATGGTCCATTTCACCTCATTTCTTATAAAAAGAGAGCTCTCTCCTCCATTTGCATATCTTATGTTTTATGCTAATGTTATGCTGCAGGTTTTAGGTGCATTTGGAGTTTGAAGACATTGAAGAATTGCTTCATTGCATCATCTAGTTCATATTTGCTTTCATAGTTGCATGATAATGGCATTCTTAGTATAGATTTCCTTTTATGCAATAAAATAAGCTCACATAGTCTAAATAGGAAGGATTTGTAATCTATTGCTATTTCCTTTCATAGATTAGTTGCATTGTACTTTCATTTCCATAGCTTAGATTGCATTCTCATATAGCTTGCATTGCATTGCATATTTGATTCTTGGAGATATTGGCATTGTTGCCCTTGTCTTCACTTGAATCTCTCATTGTATGGTTGACTAGCAAGGTCACAAGCTTGTAGCTCTAGCTGAGAGCAAACACATAATAGTCCGTTGCAACTCCATGCATAAAGAGCTATGAGCCGCTTTGTGAGGCCTCATTCTTGAGCAACCTTGCATGTAATGGTTCATAAAAGTGCACCATTTTAGTGTGTACACCCATGACCCCTTTTAACACATTTCAACACTCAAGTGTGTCCCAAGGCGTCATATGACCCCTTAGGACACACTTGAGTGTTTTCACATGTCAAAAGGGGTCATGTGGACTTCCTAGGGGTCCTAGTATGCCTTATCATGCGTTAGGACCCCTAGGAAGTACCGATGATCCCTTTTGACACATTTCAACACTCAAGTGTGTCCCAAAGAGTCGTATGACCCCTTAGGACACACTTGAAAGTTTTAATGTGTCGAAAGGGGTCATGGGGACTTCTTAGAGGTCCTAGTACGTCTTATCACATGTTAGGACCCCTAGGAAGTCTTCATGACCCCTTTTGACACATTTCAACACTCAAGTGTGTCCCAAAGGGTGGTATGATCCCTTATGATAGACTTGAAAGTTCTAATATGTCAAAAGGGGTTATGGGGACTTCTTAGGGGTCCTAACATGTGATAAGGCGTACTAGGACCCCTAGGAAGTCCCCATGACCCTTTTTGACACATTTCAACACTCAAGTGTGTTGCAAGGGGTTGTATGACCCCTTAGGACACACTTGAGTGTTCTAAAATGTTGAAAGGGGTCACGGGCACTTCCTAGGGGTCCTAGTATGTTCTTATCACATGTTAGGACCCCTAGGAAGTCCCGATGACCCCTTTTGACACATTTAAACACTCAAGTGTTTCCCAAGGGGTCATACAACCCCTTGGGGCACACTTTATGACCCCTTGGGACACACTTGAGTGTTCAAATATGTCAAAAGGGGTCATCGGGACTTCCTAGGGGTCCTAACATGTGATAAGGCATACTAGGACCCCTAGGAAGTCCCCATGACCTCTTTTGACACATTTCAAAACTCAAGTGTGTCCCAAGGGGTCGTATAATCCCTTAAGAAAAATTTGAGTATTTTCATATGTCAAAAGGGGTCATAAGGACTTCCTAGGCATCCTAGTACACCTTATCATGTGTTAGGACTCCTAGGAAGTATCGATGACCCCTTTTGACACATTTCAACACTAAAGTGTGTCCCAAGGGGTTGTATGACACCTTAGGACAAATTTGAGAGTTCTAATGTGTCGAAAGGGGTCATGGGGACTTCCTAGGGGTCCTAACATGTGATAAGGCATACGAAGAATCCTAGGAAGTCCCCATGACCCTTTTTGACAAATTTTAACACTCAAGTGTGTCCTAAAGTGTCATACGACCCCTTGGGACACACTTGAGTGTTGAAATATGTCAAAATGGGTCATCGGTACTTTCTAGGGGTCCTAACATGTGATAAGATATACTAGGACCCCTAAGAATTCCCATGACCCCTTTTGACACATGAGAACACTCAAGTGTGTCCTAAGAGATTATATGACCCCTTGGGACACACTTGAGTGTTGAAATGTGTCAAAAGAGGTCATGGGGACTTCCTAGGGGTCCTAGTATGCTTTATCATGCATTAGGACCCATAGAAAATCCCCATGACCCCTATTGACACATTGGAATGCTCAAGTGTGTCCTAAGGGGTCCTACAACCCCTTCGGATATAGTTGTGCATTCAAATATTTCAAAAGGGCTCATGAGGACTTCCTAGGGGCCCTAGTATGCCTTATCATGTGCTAAGACTCCTAAGAAGTCCCCATGACCCCTTTTGACACACTAGAACCCTCAAGTGTGTCCTAAGGGGTTCTGCGACCCCTTTAGACACATTTGAGGGTTCAAATATGTCAAAAGGAGTCATGGGGACTTCCTAGGGGTCCACCCTTAAGACACACTTGAGGGTTCTCATGTGTCAAAAGGGGTCATGGGGACTTCCTATGAGACCTAATACACCTTATCACGCGTTAAGACCCCTAGGAAGTCCTCCTGACCCCTTTTGACACATTAGAATGCTCAAGTGTGTCCTAAGGGGTCCTACGGCCCCTTCGGACACACTTGAGCATTCAAATGTGTCAAAAGGGGTCATGAGGACTTCCTAGGGGTCTTAATAGGCTTTATCATGAGTTAGAACCCCCAGGAAGTCCCTGTGACTCTTGTGGACACATTGGAATGCTCAAGTGTGTCCTAAGGGGTCCTACGGCCCCTTCGAACACACTTGAGTATTCAAATGTGTCAAAAGGGTCATGAGGACTTCCTAGGGGTCCTAATAGGCCTTATCACAAGTTAGGACCCCTAGGAAGTCCCCGTGACCCCTGTGGACACATGGGAATGCTCAAGTGTGTCCTAAGGGGTCCTACAACCCCTTTAGACACACTTAAACATTCAAATGTGTCAAAAAGGGTCATGGGGAGTTCCTAGGGGTCCTAATAGGCCTTATTGTGAGTTAGGACCCCTAGGAAGTTCCTGCGATCCCTGTGGACACAATGGACCATTCAAGTGTTTCCTAAGGGGTCCTACGGCCCCATCAGACACACATGTGCATTAAAATGTGTCAAAAGGAGTCATGGAGACTTCTTAGGGGTCCTAATAAGCCTTATCATGTGTTAGGACCCCTAGGAAGTCCCTGTGACCCCTATGGACACATTGGAATGCTCAAGTGTGTCCTAACATGTCTTATAGCCCCTTCGAACACACTTGAGCACTGAAATGTGTCAAAAGGGGTCATAGGGACTTCCTATAGGTCCTAATAGGCCTTATCTAGCATTAGGACCCCTAGGAAGTCCCCGTGACCCCTTTTGACACATTGGAATGCTCAAGTGTGTCATAAGGGGTCCTATGGCCCCTTCGGACACACTTGAGCATTCAAATGTGTCAAAAGAGGTCATGGAGACTTCCTAGGGGTCCTAATAGGCCTTATTGTGCTTTAGGAACCCTAGGAAGTCCCCGTGAACCCTTTTGAAATATTAGAATGTTCAAGTGTTTCATTAGGGGTCCTACGGACCATTCAGACACACTTGAGCTTTCAAATGTGTCAAAAGGGGTCATGGGTACTTCCTAGGGGTCCTAATAGGCCTTATCACGCATTAGGACCCCTAGGAATTCCCTGTGACCCCTTTTGACACATTGGAATGCTCAAGTGTGTCCTAAGGGGTCCTACAACACCTTCGAACACAATTAAGCATTTTAATGTGTCAAAAGGGGTCATGAGGATTTCCTAGGGGTCCTAGTAGGCCTTATCACAAGTTAGGACCCCTAGTAAGTCCCTGTGACCCTTGTGGACACATTGGAATGCTCAAGTGTGTCCTAGGGGTCCTAAGGCCCCTTCAGACACACTTGAGCATTCAAATGTGTCAAAAGGGGTCATGAGGACTTCCTAGGGGTCCTAATAGGCCTTATCATGAGTTAGGACCCCTAGGAAGTCCCTGTGACCCCTGTGGACACATTGGAATGCTCAAGTGTGTCCTAAGGGGTCTGATGCAGGGGCATCAAAAGACTCGAGACTTTTAACATATTCAAGATGATACGTGCATTATAAATGTTTATTTTTATAAGATGAATGTAATCGGTCGAGTAAAAATGTTTGTTATGGTCGGGATAGATGATAGTATTTTGATTTAATATATGTTTGAAGTTGAAGTTCTAGTGTCTTTCATAGGTTTGGAACTTACTCTAATCGGTATTGTAAACCGTTAGAGGAAGTAGATTAAGTTGGGAGAGGGAAGTTAAAAGATGGTTCTTTAAGTTAGTTATTCGGGTGTTTCAGTTTCAAAAAAAAAATTAAGTACTTTATGTCTATAGTTTGTAGAATTGAGGGTAGTGGTGGTGAAGTAGGGTAGCATAGGATGGAATGGGAATCAGAGGAGGAAATAATGTAATGGAGAACAAAACAATGAATGAACGGATGTAATTCTCTGTTTAGATCTTTCGATTCTTTCCCGTCTCTCTTGTATTTTCTCTATTCTTAATCTCTATATGATTTCGCCAATGTAAATGGGCCGAGCCGTGCTATAGAACTAAGTTGTAATTGAGGATCTTTATTGATGTTTGGATGGAAGTCAAGTTTTAAGAATTCACTGATACTGGTGTTGATGTGTGTTTATGTTTTCGCTTGCTAAGAAAGAAAAGAATAGTGTTACATGTATCGGGTTTTATGTGTTATTTGGCATCGACTTTGTGGAGGTTAAATAGTTTATTGGAACCGCTTTTGTTTATTAATTACAATCAAAATTTAGAGTCCGATTTGATTCACTTATCTGGTTGCTATTGAGTTGCTCAATTTCATGATAGAGTTGAATGTTCAAAACAGTTATAAAGAAATGGTTACACGAATTTGATGCTAGTTGTGAATCTTGGTTTCGGGCATCACTAAGAAAATCTTGATGTAAGGTTCTTGGTCTATGTCAAGCAGCGTCACAGTCAAGACAACCCGATAGCAGATTTGTGGCAACAGGGCAGTTGTAAGAGACTTGAAGTGAGTTCGGCAGTGTGTTCGGCGTGAGGTGGAGGACATCGAAGATCGGATAACCATGAAAGTGTTGTGTTGACGGTCATGCGGGGGACTCAACAGTCACATGAAAAGGGGTGCGACAATACTATTTAGAATGATTGGCACTCGAAGAACAATACACCTCGTACTTGGTGGTTGGTAATAAGGAATTGGAACATTGACAAAACCATTTAGAATGTTTCTCGAATAACAGATTGTGTTGCTGTCTGCATTAGGAGATGGAAAAGATAGCAGTGTGTTATGTTATGCATGCTCAAGTTGAAACTATAAGATGGATGGTGTTTTGACAGTCCCGCAAGGTACCTAAGAGATAGTGAATCCAAATGTTGGTGAGTTGGTTAGTGATTAACCAGGGAGAGGCTTGTTAGTTTTATGTTGATTGATAGTTTTATATTGATTGATAATTTCATCATCAAGATGTCACCGAGTATGAATTTCTTGGCATTAATAGAATTGATTGTACAATGAATTATGTTTGGTAACTTGAGATCTGATAGGAGATATCAGAATACTAGTATTATATGGGGCTTAATTCACCTTACCGATGTGCACTCTACATCAAGTGGTATCAGAGCACAGTAAAAGATCTGGTTCGGGGTGAAGATCTAAGATTTTGAAGACCAGGAGTCCTTTGTTGAACCCTTAGAGTTGAATCATCCTCCAGGAGTGTTCCAAAGTGGTGATTCCAAGTGGGATAGATCTTGGATTGAAGGTGGTTTTTAAGGTTGTTGTTTGAAGAAGGTTGATAGCAGGTCATCATGGCAGATAATGATGGTACAAGGTACATTCATAATTCATCCATATTCAAGACAAAATGTAAGTGTCAAGGTAAGGTATGCAAGGTTTTTGTTTCTAGTGATACTATCACTAATCTTGTTTCAGATGAAATGATTTCTAAGTTGAATATTGAAAAGATAGTAAATGGTACACCTTATAGAGTGTATGGAATGAATAATGATCAGTGGGTTGATGTCAAGGAACAAGCATATATTTCTTTCAATATTGGTTCATATGTTGATACTATCCTATGTGATGTTATGCCTTTGGGTGATTGTCATGTAATTTTGGGTAGAGTATGGCAAAGGGATGTTAGATCCTTGTATGATGGCAGCAAGAATACTTATGTTATTAACAAAGATGGAAAGAAGTTTGTGATGAGTTCACTGCAGGATGATAAGGAGACATGGGGAATGTCACGATCCTCATTTTTTGGAAGAAGAGAGTTCTTGAGACAATAGGAGCATGAAGATGTGAAGATAGAGATGAAGAGTTCATTGAAAGGACAAGGAGGAAGATTGCAGTAGATAGGATATAAAGAAGATGGTGAATCTCATGGTGAAAAGTTTTAGATTGTTGGGACAAAGATAGAAGAGAGAGTTGTTGATGAAGACATGAAAAGAAGAACATTTGAAGATGAAGGTATGATATTGATTGGGGATATATTGTGCCCACTGAACACAGGGCAAAAAATGGGTCAAAGTTTTTTCTCAATGGCCAAGGTGAATGAAGTTGATGAAATAACCACCAAGGACAAGGTGGAATGCAAAGGAAAAAGGAAAGAGGATGATGAGAAGTTTTGGAAAATGACAGAGGTTTTCAAGCATGAAGATGGCAGCATATTGATGAGGAATGAAGAGAAGATGCATCAAGGAATGTGTACTCCAATGATGGCGATGAAATATTTCAGTATAATGAATTGTTTTTGGTTTTTGGTTCTGATTTTGTTGCAGGTACATGAGGCTATGGTGGAGCTTCCTAATATGGTGAAGATATTGAAGTTTGGTAGGAGTCACATGCTAGAAGGCATATGCTATTGTTTTCTATTTCTTTTGTTTTGGTTAATGGGTACTCAGCCCAAAAGGAGAAAGAGGCGAAGGTGTAGAAGGAAGGTACATGGTATAAACTTCCAAAAGGTGTATGAGAACATGGCTAACAAGTGTGGACAGAAAAATGAAAGCATGAATGAGCATGGAATAGAAGAAGGTACAGTTACAAAGCATACAAGAAGACAAGCAAGCATGGAGCATCAAGATGCAAGGTACAAGTGGGCCAAAGACATGAGAAGACATGGCATTCCCATTGGGCAAGTTTGTTTTTCAGATCATTCCAAGAGGACTTGGAACAGTTTCAAAGTTGGGGAGTATGATGCAGGGGCATCACAAGACTCAAGAATTTTCACATATTCAAGATGATATGTGCATTATAAATGTTTATTTTTATAAGATGAATGTAATCAATCGAGTAAAAATGTTTGTTATGGTCAGGATAGATGATAGTATTTTGACTTAATATATGTTTGAAGTTGATGTTCTAGTGTCTTTCATAGGTTTGGATCTTACTCTAATCGGTATTGTAAATCATTAGAGGAAGTAGATTAAGTTGGGAGAGGGAAGTTAAAAGATGGTTCTTTAAGTTAGTTATTTGGGTGTTTCAGTTTCAAAAAAAAATAAAGTACTTTATGTCTGCAGTTTGTAGAATTGGGGGTAGTGGTGGTGAAGTAGGGTAGCATAGGATGGAATGGGAATCAGAGGAGGAAATAATGTAATGGAGAACAAAACAATGAATGAAGGGATGTAATTCTCTATTTAGATCTTTCGGTTCTTTCCTGTCTCTCTTGTATTTTCTCTATTCTTAATCTCTATATGATTTCGCCAATGTAAATGGGCCGAGCCGTGCTATAGAACTAAGTTGTAATTGAGGATCTTTATTGATGTTTGGATGGAAGTCAAGTTTTAAGAATTCACTGATACTAGTGTCAACACGTGTTTATGTTTTTGCTTGCTAAGAAAGAACAAAATAGTGTTACATGTATCGGGTTTTATGTGTTATTTGGCATCAACTTTGTGGAGGTTTAATAGTTTATTGGAACTACTTTTGTTTATTAATTACAATCAACATTTAGAGTCTGATTTGATTCACTTATCTGGTTTCTATTGAGTTGCTCGGTTTCATGACAGAATTGAATGTTCAAAATAGTTATAAAGAAATGGCTACATGAATTTGATGTTGGTTGTGAATCTTGGTTTCGGGCATCACTAAGAAAAGCTCGATGTCAGGTGCTTGGTCTATGTCAAGCAGCGTCATAGTCAAGACAACCCGATAGTAGATTTGTGGTGACAGGGCAGTTGTAAGAGACCTGAAGTGAGTTCAACAGTTTGTTCGGGGTGAGTCGGAGGACATCGAAGATCGAATAATCATGAAAGTGTTGTGTTGACAGTCGTGCGGGGGACTCAACAGTCACATGAAAAGGGGTGCGACAGCACTATTTAGAATGATTGGAACTCAAAGAACAGTACACCTCATACTTGGTGGTTGGTAATAAGGAATTGGAACATTGACAAAACCATTTAGAATGGTTCCCAACTAATAGTTTGTGTTGCTATCTGCATTAGGAGATGGAAAAGATAGCATTGTGTTAGGTTATGCATCCTCAAGTTGAAACTATAAGATGGATGGTGTTTTGACAGTCCTGTAAGGTACCTAAGAGATAGTGAATCCAAATGTTGGTGAGTTGGTTAGTGATTAACCAAGGAGAGGCTTGTTAGTTTTATGTTGATTGATACTTTCATCATTGAGATGTCACCGAGTATGAATTTCTTAGCATTAATAGAATTGATTGTACAATGAATTATGTTTGGTAATTTGAGATCTAATAGGAGATATCAGAATACTGGTATTATATGGGGCTTAATTCACCTTACTACTATGCACTCTACATCAGGGTCCTACAGCCCCTTCCAACACACTTGAGCATTCAAATGTGTCAAAAGGGGTCATGGGGACTTCCTAGGGGCCCTAGTATGCCTTATCATGAGTTAGGACCCCTAGGAAGTCCCTGTGACCCTATGGACACATTAGAACACTCAAGTGTGTCCAAAGGGGTCCTACGCCCCCTTCATACACACTTGAGCATTCAAATGTGTCAAAAGGGGTCATGGGGACTTCCTAGGGGTCTGAATAGGCGTTATCACATGTTAGGACCCCTAGGAAGTCCTCGTGACCCCTATGGACACATTGGAATGGTCAAGTGTGTCCTAACAGGTCCCACGGCCCCTTCAAACACACTTGAGCATTCAAATGTGTCAAAATGGGTCATGGGGACTTCCTAGGGGTCCTAATAGGCCTTATCATGCATTAGGACCCCTAGGAAGTCCTCGTGACCACTTTTGACACATTGGAATACTCAAGTGTGTCATAAGTCATCCTATGGCCCCTTCGGACACACTTGAGCATTCAAATGTGTCAGAATGGGTCATGGGGACTTCCTAGGGGTCCTAATAGGCCTTATTGCATGTTAGGACCCCTAGGAAGTCCCCGTGACCCCTTTTGACACATTAGAATGCTTAAGTGTGTCATAAGGGGTCCTACGGACCCTTCGAATACACTTGAGCATTGAAATGTGTCAAAATGGGTCATGGGGACTTCTTAGGGGTCCTAATAAGTCTTATCACACATTAGGACCCCTAGGAAGTCCCCGTGAGCCCTTTTGACACTTTAGAATACTCAATTGTGTCCTAAGGGGTTCTATGATGCCTTCCAACACAATTGAGCATTCCAATGTGTCAAAAGGGGTCATGGGGACTTCCTAGGGGTCCAAATAGGCCTTATCACGCTTTAGGACCCCTAGGAAGTCCCTGTGACCCCTTTTCACACATTGGACCGCTTAAGTGTGTCCTAATGGGTCCTACGATGCCTTCGAACACACTTGAGCTTTCCAATGTGTCAAAAGGGGTCATGGGGACTTCCTAGGGGTCCTAGTAGGCCTTATCACAAGTTAGGACCCCTAGGAAGTCCCTGTGACCCCTGTGGACACATTGGAATGCCCAAGTGTGTCCTAAGGGGTCCTACGGCCCCTGCAAACACACTTGAGCATTTAAATGTTTCAAAAGGGGTCATGGGGACTTCCTAGGGGTCTGAATAGGCTTTATCATGGCGTAGGACCTCTAAGAAGTCCCTGTGATCCATATGGACACATTGGAATGCTCAAGTGTGTCATAACGGGTCCTACAGCCCCTTCGGGCACACTTGAGCATTCAAATGTGTCAAAAGGGGTCATGTGGACTTCTTAGGGGTCCTAATAAGCCTTATTACACATTAGGATGCCTAGGAAGTCCCTGTGACCCCTTTTGACACATTGGAATGCTCAAGTGTGTCATAAGGGGTCCTACGGCCCCTTCGGACACACTTGAGCGCTCAAATGTGTGAAAATGGGTCATGGGGACTTCCTGTGGGTCCTAATAGGCCTTATCATGTGTTAGGATGCCTAGGAAATCCTTGTGACCCCTTTTGACACATTAGAATGCTAAAGTGTGTCGTAAGGGGTCCTACGAACCCTTCAGAAACACTTGAGCACTCAAATGTGTCAAAAGGGGTCATGGGGACTTCTTTAGGGGTCCTAATAGGCCTTATCATAAATTAGGACCCCTAAGAAGTCCCCGTGACCCCTTTTGACACATTGAAATTCTCAAGTGTGTCCTAATGGGTCCTACAATGCCTTCAAACACACTTTAGCATTCCAATGTGTCAAAAGGGGTCATGGGGACTTCCTAGGGGTCCTAGTAGGCCTTATCGCGAGTTAGGACCCCTAGGAAGTCCCCATGACACCTTTTGACACATTGGAACACTCAAGTGTGTCCTAAGGGGTCCTACAATGCCTTCAGACACACTTGAGCATTGTAATGTGTCAAAAGAGGTCAAGGGACTTCCTAGGGGTCCTAATAGGCCTTATCATGCGTTAGGACCCCTAGGAAGTTCCCGTGACCCCTTTTAACAAATTAGAATGCTCAAGTGTGTCCACTAATACATTTGGGGTGAAATTGCGAAGGCAATTTGCGACGACAGGCAAATGTCATGCGGTTTTGGCTTTTTTTTTTCAAATATAGCTCGACACCATCGCAATTGCGATGACAATACATTTGGCAACGTCACAAATTGTGACGTTGTCAGGATATAAGGACAAAAAAAAAAGGAACGTTGTCATTTGTGTTTTCAACAGCGCCGTAACCCTCTGCGAAATCACATCAGGATATAAGGGCAAAAAAAACAAGAACGTTGTCATTTGTGTTTTCAACAGCGTCGTAACCCTCCGCGAAATCACATCAGGATATAAGGGCAAAAAAAACAAGAACGTTGTCATTTGTGTTTTCAACATCGCCGTAACCCTCCGCGAAATCACAGCTACAATTTCTGAGTACGTTGGGTTTATTTTTCTTTTGTCATTATTATGTAATCTGGTATTCAGCTGTTAGAGAGCTAAAATACCCAGAAATGAGGACATATCTATGTTGAATTTATTGTTAGCGGCTTTGGTTATTTAGAAGTTTAATTTTATTTGTTCATCTTTCAAGCACAAACATTTTGTGGACCGTAACGTCTTCATTGTTTCGAGTATGCAGTGAAACAGCCCTAACTTGCAATTGCGATGTTGTCGGGATATAAGGGCAAAAAAAAAAAGGAACGTTGTCATTTGTGTTTTCAACAGCACCGTAACCCTCTATGAAATCACATCGGGATATAAGGGCAAAAAAAACAAGAACGTTGTCATTTGTGTTTTCAACAGCGCCGAGAGAGATTCCCTCCACGAAATCACAGCTACAATTTCTGAGTACATTGGGTTTATTTTTCTTTTTTCATTATTATGTAATCTGGTATTCAGCTGTTAGAGAGCTAAAATACCCAGAAATGAGGACATATCTGTGTTAAATTTATTGTTAGTGGCTTTGGTTATTTAGAAGTTTAATTTTATTTGTTCATCTTTCAAGCACAAACATTTTGTGGACTGTAATGTCTTCATTGTTTCGGGTATTTAATGAAACAGCCCTAACTTGCGACTACCTTCACGGTACTTGTGTACATTATCATGTTGTCTTTACAGTGACTGTCCTCATTCAAGTGGCAATTACACAAGGGACAGTCACTGTGAGATGTCCTCATTTGTGACAAGGACAGTCACACTTAGGACATCTCATAGTGATATTCCCTTGTGTAATTTCCACTTGAATGTATTGCTATTGAACCACATTAATGCTTTTCTTCTTCAACAAATGAGGACAGTCACTGTAAAGACAACATGATAATGTACACAATTACCAAAAAATGATCTTGTTAATTGATGTAACACTTTGTCTTGCTCACTCCCTATCCTTCACTAGGGTCTCTTTAGGCCAATGTTTTGACTTGATAGGGTACTTAACTATCCCTACACTCTTTAGGTATCTCTACCCAAGATCCCACTCCTTCAACTAGTGCACACCAACAAGAAATACAACGAAATCTGCTCAATACCAATCTAGCTACTAGGACACTCCTAGTCTTGTCTTCACAAATTGAAACACATTCAACTAGAACTTTACTCCATGGAGAGGCTGGCCACTAGGACCTCTATTGGTTTCAATATTACTCCTTCACCTATACTTTTCATCAGTACTTCAATCCGGTTCATCAAACCATGCCAATTGCACCCAAAAATAGGCTGTTAGCAATTAGGCCTTTGTCAAGCCTTTTTGTTTATATTAAGCCACCTAAAGGGCTTAGGATTCAGATGCCCTTTATTGAGAACTCCAAGATATCTAAGGTCTTCTCCTCCTAGATTTTTTGTACACCAACTGCTACAGCCATGCCTGAAAACAAGTATTTTGACACAACTTGGACAGTCTGACTAAGAGTTTGTTTTCTTAGCAGCCAAAGAAACTCACCCAATCTTCTAATTTGACTTGGGGCTTCTTTAGATGTGTGTCTACCTCTCCATGAGATTTTAGTTGAAGCAACCAATGCATTCAACTTGTTGTAATCTTCTTGTAATGATTTGTCATCCCTAACTGTGCTCAACTGACTCACCTAGGACATCATTGCAAACATAGAAAATGAGCTTCCCAGGGCCCCTCCTTCCAAACATATAGTAAATGGAGTCTCCTCACCCATTCCAAGAGCCTGTACAAAATTGACAATGGAATGATGAGCTAAGACTCCATTTGTTCAACCTACTTGGTTCAAACCAATGATAGGGTACTTAACAAAAGAATTAACAAACTAGTTGGAATGCTTCAAAACTCAAAAAAAACACAACACAGAATAAAAAAACAACTTGTACTAACTTTTCCAATAGACACTGTGAGCTATCTAATCCATTAATCAACTGAAAACAAAGAAACAAAAAAACTCAAGAATTCACTAAAACCGTGTTACTCTACAAATCTTCTTAATTCCAAATGTTTTTCCCCCCAACCTTTTGCACAGATCGATGGAGGCCTCTTATAGTTGATCTGATGCCTAATTCAATGGTTTCATATAGTTACATAACCATCTTACTCGAAAATGCTCCCTTGCACAAATGTTGTCAATGTTGTGAATGACAACATTGACAACTTGTTACAACCTTTGGGATTTTGGTTGAAAAATTATTGTTCAAACACCATAAGACCCTAACCATGACTTAGTTAGGCTATTTAGACCTCACATAGGCCACTTCTACACTTCTTTGCCCAATTTGACCCCTAAATGCTTCATTCCCACTTTTGCCACAATATTGGTAACTTGGGTACAAATTGGCACTTGCCTTCACAAAGGTCACACATGAGGACATCTCACAGTGATCGATTGTCCCTTGTGTAATTTCCACTTGAATGTATTTCTATTGAACCACATTAATGCTTTTCTTCTTCAACAAATGAGGACAGTCACTCTAAAGACAACATGATAATGTACACTCACTGTAAGGACAGTCACAAATGAGGACATCTCATAGTGACTGTCCCTTGTGTAATTGTCGCTTATATGTATTGCTATTGAACCACATTAATGCTTTTCTTCTTCAACAAATGAGGATAGTCACTCTAAAGACAACATGATAATGTACACTCACTGTAAGGATAGTCACAAATGAGGACATCTCACAGTGACTGTCCCTTGTGTAATTGCTACTTGAATTACACAAGGGACAGTCATTGTGAGATGTCCTCATTTGTGACAAGGATAGTCACACATGAGGACATCTCACAGTGATTGTCCCTTGTGTAATTGCCACTTGAATGTATTGCTATTGAACCACAATAATGCTTTTCTTCTTCAACAAATGAGGACAGTCACTCTAAAGACAACATGATAATGTACACTCACTGTAAGGACAGTCACAAATGAGGACATCTCACAGTGACTGTCCCTTGTGTAATTTCCGCTTGAATTACATAAGGGACAGTCATTGTGAGATGTCCTCATTTGTGACAAGGATAGTCACACATGAGGACATCTCACAGTGATTGTCCCTTGTGTAATTGCCACTTGAATGTATTGCTATTGAACCACATTAATGATTTTCTTCTTCAACAAATGAGGACAGTCACTCTAAAGACAACATGATAATGTACACTCACTGTAAGGACAATCACAAATGAGGACATCTCACAGTGACTGTCCCTTGTGTAATTGCCGCTTGAATTACACAAGGGATAGTCATTGTGAGATGTCCTCATTTGTGACAAGGACAGTCACACATGAGGACATCTCACAGTGATTGTCTGTAATGTCCCCTTTTTGGCTAACTTGGAAAACAAGAACAATTACTCCACTTCTCAAACTTACTCTATCAGATACTTACAATTAAACTAAGTAATGGAGGTTACTTAAGATATCAACCACTATTTCAGATTCAATCACAATATGTGTGCAAGATGATATTGATACCAATATGTTTAATAGCACTGTCGGATATAATGATATGAAATATGCTATGAATATGATGTTTCCTATCACTTATAGTGATAGTATAATGATGCTATGTCTAATATAAACAATATCGATATACAATCAATAAGTATTGCTTACAGCAATGTATTTGCTGTGTCTGATATGATGATGTAATTATGCAAATGTGTAATATCGCTATGAGTGATATGTTGCTATTTCAGATTCTGAATTATATGCTTGCAACTTCAAATATTGATGTTGTTTCTGACTATCCTTTCTATCTGTGCAATCATGGTGTTGTCTCTGATCTGCAATGATAAACTTGAAACCAAACTGCCAAAGGCAGATGCTCTATTGAGTATATCCAAATATGGATAAGTAAATAAAGTTCTAATCATGCCTTGAGTGACTGACGAGAATGCATTCTTATATTGTCTTTAACAAATGAAAAGATGCTATGAATGAGACGTGTCTTGTTTCTTCCTCCATGTCCCTTTGTTAATCACACCTTTCCATAATCCGACAGTTCACATAATATTATTTCATTATTTTCTGATCATAGATAACTCCCAGATTGACTCAATATCAAATCTTTTTATGAAGGTAATCTTCCCTAATTGGTAGTGCAACCAGTAGTTAACATCCATTGTGTTTGTATTAGTTTGGTCTAACTATCATTAGTATTTAGTCAATCGATATTAACTCTTGCCTTATCCCATATTGTTATGATTATATCCAATCTTTCTACTCTGATATAAGTCGATATCATTTTCTGATAATTGTCCATTTATTGGTTGATTGCTGGTAATGGAGTTTGATCTTCAAATTGACTTCCATTCCTGTTAATACTTAAGGATACATTGTACTTATTATCCATGACTGATGCCTCATTCATCAATAGCTTGTGATATAATCACTAATGCTTTTGTGTTTCTACAAGATGTGGTTTATCTCAGACAATCGATAATCTTTCAATCCTTTAGTCGATATCCTCCTATGTGGTGTCTATTGATATAGATAGTAGAATTCAATCTAGTTTATGTTATTGTCATGATAACATAGGAAGTGATGGTGCATAATTGCTAGCGGGTCTTCATGTTTGATATTGCTTTATCAGATATGTCATTGTCTAAACTTGTGCAATTAATGATTATTTATAATATATGAATGGTTATCCTTCTTGCTTATCAATACATCTTTTGAAACACATAGCGACCTATCCCTTATTCATATCATGTTGATCTTGACTTCATAGTATTTGGTTCATTAATCATCCTCTCATGGTATCGATGTGTAATGACTAGTGATTGTTGTATCACTTCTTCATTCCTCATCGTGATAGATAATGCAGATGTTTAATGTAGATGTATATCGATTACAGATATTCGATATTGCTTTAAACGTTATTATTATTATTATTATTATTAATGTTATTGTTATTATTAAATATTATAATTAATGATGTTAGTAATATTAATAATATTATAATAAATATTATTATAGTGATAACATATTGTTTTATATTGAGAGGTTTATTAATATTATTTATATATTAAAATTATTATATCAATAATAGATTTAATATTATTACTTAATATATTATTATAATATAATATATATAATTTATTAATAATTATTTATTATTAATTTATATTATAATTATAATCATAATTATATTATTTATTAATATTTTAATAGTATTTAATTAACATATTACTTATTATGCTAACTATATATTATTATTATCTTTTGATAATAATTATATATTATTGTTATATACCGTTAATAATAGATTATTATATATCATCTAATCATTTTATTATTATACTAAGTTCAATATGTCACGGCTCATGACATTGTCCCTTGTGTAATTGCCACTTGAATGTATTGCTATTGAACCACATTAATGCTTTTCTTCTTCAACAAATGAGGACAGTCACTCTAAAGACAACATGATAATGTACACTCATTGTAAGGACAGTCACAAATGAGGACATCTCACAGTGACTGTCCCTTGTGTAATTGCCACTTGAATTACACAAGGGACAGTCGTTGTGAGATGTCCTCATTTGTGACAAGGACAGTCACACATGAGGACATCTCACAGTGATTGTCCCTTGTGTAATTGCCACTTGAATGTATTGCTATTGAACCACATTAATGGTTTTCTTCTTCAACAAATGAGGACAGTCACTCTAAAGACACCATGATAATGTACACTCACTGTAAGGATAGTCACAAATGAGGACATCTCATAGTGACTGTCCCTTGTGTAATTTCCACTTGAATGTATTGCTATTCAGCCACATTAATGCTTTTCTTCTTCAACAAATGAGGATAGTCACTCTAAGGACAACATGATAATGTACACTCACTGTAAGTGTACATTATCATGTTGTATTACAAATGGACCTTATGTTGGTCGGGATATAAGTGCAAAAAAAAAAAGTTGTCATTTGTATTCAAGTGGCAATTACACAAGGGACAGTCACTGTAAAGGCAACATGATAATGTAGAGAAACGTTGTCATTTGTATTTTCAACAGTGCCGAGAGAGATTCCCTCCGTGAAATCACAGCTACAATTTTTGAGTACGTTGGGTTTATTTTTCTTTTGTCATTATTATGTAATATGGTATTCAGCTGTTAGAGAGCTAAAATACCCAGAAATGAGGACATATCTGTGTTGAATTTATTGTTAGCGGCTTTGGTTATTTAGAAGTTTAATTTTATTTGTTCATCTTTCAAGCACAAAGATTTTGTGGACCGTAACATCTTCATTGTTTCGGGTATGCAATGAAACAGCCCTAAATTGCAACTACCTTCACGGTACTTGTGTACATTATCATGTTGTCTTTACAGTGACTATCCTCATTCAAGTGGCAATTACACAAGGGACAGTCACTGTGAGATGTCCTCATTTGTGACAAGGACAGTCACACATGAGGACATCTCACAGTGACTGTCCCTTGTGTAATTGCCACTTGAATGTATTGCTATTCAACCACATTTATGGGCCCGTTTGGACCACAACACACAGTAGCATCTACAGAGAAGAATATCCCAGGTGTAACAAGTTGTAAGAATATACCAACAGTTCTAAGAAGTTCCCTAGCACATAGTAGCATCTACAGAGAAGAATATACAACATGAGGGCAGCCACTGTAAAGACAACATGATAATGTACACTCATTGTATGTGTACATTATCATGTTGTCTTTACAGTGACTGTCCTCATTCAAGTGGAAATTACACAAGGGACAGTCACTGTGAGATGTCCTCATTTGTGACAAGGACAGTCACACATGTGGACATCTCACAGTGACTGTCCCTTGTGTAATTGCCACTTGAATGTATTGCTATTCAACCACATTTATGGGCCCGTTTGGACCGCGGCACATAGTAGCATCTACAGAGAAGAATATCCCAGGTGTAACAAGTTGTAAGAATATACCAACAGTTCTAAGAAGTTCCCTAGCACGTAGTAGCATCTACAGAGAAGAATATACAACATGAGGGCAGCCACTGTAAAGACAACATGATAATGTACACTCATTGTATGTGTACATTATCATGTTGTCTTTACAGTGACTGACCTCATTCAAGTGGCAATTACACAAGGGACAGTCACTGTGAGATGTCCTCATTTGTGACAAGGACAGTCACACATGAGGATATCTCACAGTGACTGTCCCTTGTGTAATTGCCACTTGAATGTATTTCTATTCAACCACATTTATGGGCCCGTTTGGACCACGGCACACAGTAGCATCTACAGAGAAGAATATCTTAGGTGTAACAAGTTGTAAGAATATACCAACAGTTCTAAGAAGTTCCCTAGCACATAGTAGCATCTTCTAATTGTCTATACCACTTCACAAGGTATTGTTTGCACACATTGTTTTTGGTTCTTTTGATGACCCTTGTTTTGAAATTGCTATTAGGCCTTGTAGCTTATATGTTTTGATTGCTGGAGAGCTTCTAAAGCTAAGCAAGAAGACCATTGCACGAGTTATAGCCGCGCGCTCAGGTTTGAAAATTGTATATTTTTTAATCTAATGTATATTTTAACTAGACTTTTAGCTTATTTTTGCTATATATTTTAATCTAAAGGGAATCATGGATGTGAACTTGACAGAATTTTGTACTTAGTTCTTATGGAGAGAATAGTAGTAGTTTACGGTCTAATATCAAATAGAGTTTTCCAATTACAGAAAGTTAATGAATTCTAATAGCTTATATGTTTTGATTGCTGGAGAGCTTCTAGAGCTAAGCAAGAAGACCATTGCACGAGTTATAGCTGCGCACTCAGGTTTGAAAATTGTATATATTTTAATCTAATGTATATTTTAATCCTTTTGCCATGTCATGTAATATGTCTTGCCTTGTAGCTTATATGTTTTGAAATTGTTGTTAGGCCTTGTAGCTTATATGTTTTGATTGCTAGAGAGCTTCTAGAGCTAAGCAAGAAGACCATTGCACTAGTCGTAGCCGCGCGCTCAGGCATGAAAATTCTATATTTTTTAATCTAATGTATATTTTAACTAGACTTTTAAAATATTAAAGGATTTAACTAGGTCTAAGAAGATTTGTGTACTTTTGACAATTTTGCTTAGTCACTGAAAGTTGTAGACCGAAGTTTTCATAGCCCAATTTTTGCTTCCTGCGAAGAACAATCATGTCAGATAATATAAGTGAAGAACAAAATAGGGAGACAATCGCTAGATTGTGGTCTAACTTGAAAAGAAAAGGTGATGGAAAATGTTATTGTCCCTGCAAAATTTGTAAGGGCTTAAACCGTAGAAGACTGCTAATCAAAACAGTTAAGAGACATTGTAGGGAGAATGGTCACATTGAAGGGGGGCATGACTATCATCCACTGGTAAGTTGTTCATTATATCATTTTAACAATTTATATACATATGAAATCACTTGATGATGAGTTGAAAATCATGGTTTATTTATGTTAATCAATTTTATATAGGTTGATCTCCCCAGGGAAGTACATGATATGGAGGAACATGGGGGTGCGAATATCCAAGGTGAAGATAATGATCCCATGGAAGATGACGATCATGCGCCAGAAAACACAATTGAAGATGATGGTATAAATACATTGATCCATGACACATTTAGTCCAAGCGGATCTAATCATGATGATGATGATAGCCTCGATGTACCTCTACTTGAGAAGGCATACGAGCCCCTATACAAAGACTCCCAAACAACTCTTCTCTCTGCTATATTGTTGTTGTTAAACTTGAAGGTTATGAATGATTTATCCAACATAACAATGTCACGTATGTTAAGGTATGTCATATATGTCTTTATAGTTAACAAAGGGTGAATAATGTACCACTAATATTGTTTATATTAACAACGTATATTTTTTGCTGTAGATTGATAGGCGAGTTTTTGTTACCACCATCAAATATTCTACCTCGCTCATATCGAGAATTATCTGCTATTATGAAAGATATTGGAATGGAGTATCAAGCAATACATGCTTGTCCCAATGATCATATTATATATTATAAAGAACATGAATTTGCAACACAATGCCCTGTATGTCATACGAGTAGATATCAAACAGATCGAATAACAAAAAAGGTGCCTCACAAGGTTCTTCGTTACATCCCCATTATTCCACGGATGCGACAATTATTCAGGTGTACTAGCTTGGCACAATTTATGGATTACCATGCACGCAATAGAAGTCGAGATGACATTATTCGAATCCCTGCGGATGGTTCGGCATTTATGCACATAGAGGAAAAGTGGCAACACTTCAAAGAAGAACCTCGTAATCTCAAGCTTTCATTCGCAGCGGATGGTGTCAATCCATTTGGAGAGATGAGATCTGTTTGCTCGGTGTGGCCTATTTTTGTTATCAACAATAATATTCCTCCGTGGATGTCAATAAAGAGGGAGCACATTATGTTGGCAATGATTGTTCCAGGTATTTTATCATTTGATAGTTATTAATTTACATGTACTTACAAATCTTACAGTAAAATGGTCACAATAATTATGTAATGTTACTGTTCATTCAAGTAAGTAAATATCAAGTTAAAGATATGAATGTATATATTGAGCCTCTTATTGACGAGTTGGTGGAGTTATGGAACGGTGTCACTATGTATGATGTGTCTAGACCAATAGGACAAAGACAATTTCAATTCCATGCAATACTTGTATGGACAATACATGATGCCCCAGGGCTAACACATTTTTGTGGTATGTTATAGTGAATTCAAGTTGCGCATGATAATTCTAATTATAAAAATCAACATATTTAATAATCGAATTATATCATTATCTTGTAGGTCTTCAAACAAAGGGAAAATTTGCATGTCCAGTTTGTGGTCCAAAGATGAAATCTCGTCATTCAAAAAGTTTAGGAAAGCATGTGTTTGATGAGTACAGACACTTCCTCCACAGGAATCATAAGTATCGAAGTATGGAAAAACATCTTTTCAATGGGAAAGAAGAGACTACATCAAAGCCATGAAGAATGACACCTCGCCTATGGAAGTTGGAATATAATAGAATTAATCATCGAGGTAATGTCGTTCCACTTAATGGTTTATGTTTGTAATTTATATATTTCTATTGTGATTTTGTTTACTAATTATGTAACTGATGATCGTGAAGGTCGTCAAGGCACTACTGACAACCTTCCAAAGGGACTAAAAAGCTATCCCAGACAATTTAGTAGGTTGCCCTACTACGAGGACCTACAAATTGTGCATTTGTTTGATCTTATGCATGTTGGAAAGAATATAACAGAGATATTGTGGAAAATACTGGATGGAAGGCGTGACAAAGAAAAAATTGTCAAAATTTGTAATGACATTCATGAATCCAATCATGCATTGAAGAATTTCATTCACTCAAATAGCAATAGAGATCAGATTAATATAAGTGCCCTTCTTTGGTTATTAACGGAGCAGCAAAGTGATGCCATAAAAGAAGTGATACGAAAAATTTGATTTCCCACAGGATTTGCTGGGAACATAAGCAATCTCATATCAAAGAAAAGTGAATTTGGCCCAGGGCTCAAAATGCATGATTGGCATACTTTCATCAAGGTAAGTTATGTTCTTCTGTATTTACAATATATTCATAAACTACGTGTACTATTCATTATGTTATGTTAGAAAATAATGAAATGATTGGTTTATAATTACTGCAGTACGTGCTACCTCTATCTCTCCCAGAGCACTTCAACAATAACATCAAACAAGTGATATATGATCTTGGAAAATACATGAGGTAAGCAGTAATATCTGTTCAATTTGTTGTATATATTTATTATATTCGCGATTTGTTTTTCTTGCTATGTAATCTATTGTATATTATTTTGTAAAGTCTCGTATTTATATATTTTTTGTGACTTGAATCTCTTAATGTAGGTGGTTGTCATCTAAAAAAATCCATAAAGAAGATATAAACTATTGGAAGAGAAGAATTCCTCATTTACTGTGTGAAATGCAAAAGTGTCTACCTCCAACTTTTTTCAATGCACAAGAACATTACCTCATACACCAAGTTGAGGAGATTGAATTGTGTGGACCTGCACACACTAGGTCAATGTGGATGGTTGAGAGGCACTTGAAATCTTTGAAGGCTTTGGTTCGACAAAGAGCACATCCTGAGGGTTCTATGGTAGAGGGATACATGGTATACCAGACTATGGTGTACATTACTGAATATCTTCCTAAGTTTGCTTCAAATATCCATGTAGATCGCATTTGGGATCTCGACCCTTTTAAAAAATTCAAAGGGGAGTACTTGATGGGGAAAGGTAGATTGAAGAAGTGACAGGTAATAAATTATAAGATGTTATTGTAATAAATTATTTCTTAATCTTCAAAATAAATCAGTTGTAAGTCGTCTATTTTTTTTTTGTACAGTTGCTCGAGAGTGGGATGCACTACATTTGTATATTGCAAACAATCTTGATTGGATGACGGTATGGATTGAATGATGTCAACATTCTGGTCACACATTAACATGGGAAGGTGTATCTTCATTGGTTAAAGAAGCTCATCGTAATGGCGATTCTAATGTTACGCAAAGGGAAATAGATTTAGCATATGGTTTAAGAGATTTCCAGGTACGTACAAAATTATTAATCACCCGTATGTTTATCAACTCACGATATAATAATTTTGACATGTTTCACATATTATTGCAGGTTAAACACCACAAGGGTATGTTCTGTAATGGTCAAAAATTTCGCGTCAAAGTGTTGGATGATATGAAGAAAACTTGTGATTCTGAAATAACTGCAGTCTTTCAAGTGACTAATATTTCATCTAGAAATGACTTAGATCCTCAAGAGTCTAAAAATCAATACTATGGCATTTTGGATGATATACTTGAGTGTGACTTTAGTTCCTTCAAATTAGTACTCTTCATTGTCAAATGGTACAGGCTACGACTTAATCCAAATGATCCTAATAGAACTGTTATTGAACATGATAATGGATTTACAATGGTTAATACAAGGTCGTTTGAGCCAGTTGGGGATGAGCCCTATGTTCTTCCAAGCCAATGTGAGTAGGTATTTTACTCAGAGGTTTCACATAAACCGGGTTGGTCATTTTTTGTTAGACATGAACCGAGAGGAAGGCCGATAAAGTATAATGCGATGGAAGAAGAAGATACCGAAGAAGTAGAAGATGATGTAGATGATGATCACGATCGACAATTATTGGATGATGTTCCTGAGATAAAATTTTCATGAAGAAGAAGAAGAAGATGATGACGATGATGCTGCTACTGATGATGATGATGAAGATGATGTTGATGTTGATGATGATGATGTTGATGATGATGACAACGATGACAACGACGACGACGACGATGATGATGACGATGACGAGGATGATGATGATGATGATGATGATGATGATGAGGATGATGATGATGAAATTTAAAGGTATGCCATCAATCCTTAATGTATTTAATATTCATTTCTTGATAGAAATATATTTGTCTTAAATGGTTACATAGTTTATTCATTATCTATTTAAAAGCTACAAGTTTCAACTACAAATAGAATACTGCTAATGTGTTATAATGTGTACGTGTTATAATGTGTTATAATGTGTAATGTGAGCCTGATTTAAGTGTTATAATGTGTACGTTTTAATGTTTTTAATTTTTATGTGATGCTTATGATGGATGTGATTATGATTATGATGTGATTATGCTCACGATAATTGAATTACATTTGCAGGAAATTGAACCCCTTTCAAGAGCATCCCGCACAGTCTCATGGATCGACAGGTATAAGTCAATACACCTTATAGAAAGTCTATTTAATACACTTATCAATAGTAAGATTGATGTCTTCTAAGATCTCTCCCATTTGCAGGTACCAGCAAATAGGTATTTGTCAGAAGTGTCTTCCTCGAGTGAGGGAAATATAGGAATAGAAGAGGAAAGTGAGACATGTAGTTTATCTAGAATAGGGAGATTAACTAGAGGTCAAAGGACTAGAAGGAAATTCAATAAACATATGAAATTTTTCCTTGCTCAAGGGGGGTCATGTTCTTATGATGATGAGACGAAAGGCGACATCGAGGTGCCCTTGAGGTACCAACATCTACAGAAACATTGGGTACCCAAGGAACTTCCTCCAATAAACATTGATTTTTGTGTTAATGAGAGGATATATCGCATAGCACCATCATCATTACATGGTTTGGACCTATTTTCTATGGATGGCATAAAGGTGTCTTACAACAAAGTTTCTGAATTGATGGAGTATGTTGGACCATGTTACGATTACAAAAGTTGGATGCATATTGTTCAATATAAAAAAAGTATGTGTAGGTATGCACTCTCGGCAAATTATATACAACATCAAGACAATAATCAAAGTAAAAGTGTGGCTATATACATTGATGGAAGGCCAAAAGCAACAGGGAATATTGCGGGTTTTATAAATAGTACATGACCTGGGTCAACTATAAAGCAACCCAATTGCATATTTGAGGCGCGCGAGGCAAATCGTGTATTCATCTGTGCGATAAAATCAATACGTGCAGGGGAAGAGCTGCTTATTGATTACAATTTGAACCGCATAGATACAAACAAGGCTACTATCATGGGGGTGGTACATACTATTAAACCAACTTCTAATCAATGACTCCAACATACCATTTAGTTATTAAATTTTTGGCTAACATTTTTATACTTGATCTTTGACACAGGGGCACAATATGGAGCAACCGCCCGAAGGTGATGGTGACGATATTCCTAGCTCATCTACACATGAGCAGGTAAAACTCATTGTAATTGTGCAAACTAGATAGAAGCAAAATGTTATTTTTTTTAATGTTATTTTCTTCATTGTTTTGGAGTAATTTTGATAATACTAATACTATTGTTGTCACAGAGGGCCGGTGGTCGGAGAGAGGGAAAGCAACCTGCAGTCCCTCAAGAGTCCCCCCTTGTGGACCCTTTTTTTATTGATTTAGCAGAGACCGATGACCCGATCGGTTCCATTAAAAAGCTGCTAAAGAAAATTGGGAAAGAACTTCTATGTTTGGTATCCATACATCCTCAGACTCAGGAAATAAAAGACAGGGCAGCTGAGTTGTTGCGCACTTCTGAAAACTTTAAAGTAAGTATTAATGAAATTTTTAATTATTACAAGAGTTCAATAATGGTTTTTATGTTATGCTCTTTTATGACATTAATTAAAATATGGATGCATTGTCTTTACAGAGTTATTTGCATAATTTTGAACCCCATTCCCATGATGAGGCCGGTACTACAAGTGGTTCAGGTAGATCACATGTTCCATTCCCCAGTTGTGTTTTCCACTGAATATGTATAGGAATGATCATAATCATTGACAATACATGCTCGAACAATCTTTTTTTTTAATGCTCTAACAATCTTGTCCATGCTAGTCCACGCGTTCTATATTTATGCATGCTCTAAAAATTTTATTCTTCAGCTCCTTTCCATGATGATATGACAACGCCGCCTCCATCTAGGACAGCCACAAATGTCTTGCCGACTGCCATGTCAACAACACACAGCCTAAATGCACCAACTGTTGCACCATCTACTGGTACACAAATCCCTCTTTTTCTCTCTTTTGTTATGTGTTTAAGTGTTATGTGTTTACGATGTAGATCCCTTGATTGTGTTTGTGCCATGGGTGCTCTGCACCAATTTATTTCCCTTGAAGTATTATTTCTTGGAGGCATTTGATAATGGTTTTCATTTTTTGCAATAGGAGATGCAACAAGTCCCGATGCAACATCATTTCCTGGATGTTCCCGTGTTCCTAGTACGGGAACGGTGAAGGATTGCGTATTGATCATCAGCGACGATGAAGGCATTCCCTTAAAAGTAGCCAAAGTTCCAAGTACTTTAAAGTTATTATTATTCTATAGTGATATAATAGTAATTTAGTTTTTGATCACTCTTCATCGACTAATGATCCCATGATTATTTTGTAGGGAATGATATTTTTTGGTGAAAACTTGGTGACGAGTGTTTGCGGATATTCGGGCCCACCCTACGTACATGGTGGAACATCATATCCTAACTAAAACCCCAAACCACTATTTTGATTTCATATCATTGCTAGAATAGTTTTCCTTTTCATCAATTTCTTGAACTATATTAAAGGTAGCTTCTCTTCATTTATGAGTCTAACATGTTTTTTTTTACTTAAAAGGTGGAATAACCAAGATAAAAAGTTGAAGGATGATCTTGTACATAGTATGACCCAGCTTTTTGGACCTCGTGCATTCGAGAGAAACAAGCTCCTTGAAAGAGCTGGTTTATGTTTGAAGTATATTAGGGACCAGTACAGGAAATATTTAGAGGTTAACCCAAGGCACGAGCGTCCGCCCTGTGTTCTTGAGGCTGAGTGGCAGGCTTTGATTTTGGATGGAAAGTATAAAGCCGACATGAAAAAAGGAATTACGCCAGTAGAGAGTAGAGCAAGGTATGTGATACTTTTGAGAATGTAATTATGTACTAATTAACCTCTAAATTTTTCCTGTAATTATGTACTAATTAACCTCTAAATTTTTCCTGTACTGGTCTCTAACATATTTCAAACTTTTCATAGATTACCTGACACATCAAAGGCAACAAAGGCAAGATTAGAAAAGCACGGGACACACAAGCTCGGCTCTGGTGGTTTTTCCAAACTTCAAGCACGAGTTGTAAGTATTAGTAAATGAAAACTTGTATCAATTTTTTTATATATTGCAAGGAAATTTTTTTTGATCAAACAATGCAAGTAAAATTCACCATACCAAGAAAAAATGTAGGGGTCAGAGTTCAATAGATGCCTCACAGAAGAGGACAAGAGAATTGGCTTCCAACAAGGCTATAGAGCCATGGCTGAACGGCTACGAGCTGAAATCAGTGTGCAAGGTTCAAATAATGATGCATCTGAGCCACAGGTAAATAAGCTAAATGAAATTTATTTCAAATTGAATACTTTACCAATTAGTCTATTTGATGTTAAGTTCTAATATAAAGTGAGTATATCTTTTTTAAGAAAGCAATGATAACAATGTGTAGGATATTGGAATGCAGCCTGACAATCCTTCTACACAATCTATGCATAATGAAGGTTCGCATGATGTGCATCCTAGTGGTGGAGGTATACATTTGCTATTAAAATTTTTATATGTAATTACAATTGGTGTTTGGATTAATGTAACATTTTGTATAGCAACTGTAGAGGATCGAGGGGTCGGTGCTCATGAGCATGTTGAGGTTGAGTCTAGACAAAATGATGTGGCCAGATCAGGTAATTAAAGAGCGCCACAGTTATGTTCTTTAAAATAATTAAATACTTGTAACAATTATAATTAAATATTTTAAATTTAACTCTTTTATTTGTTATTGTAGAGGACCCCCCTTTGCAGCAGCATAGGAATTTGAGATCATCAAGAACAGAGAACAAAACAACTGATGAGGGGGGTATTGATGATAACACTGATGCTCCTCTTAGAGCTTACATAGAAAAAAAAATTAGAAAGAGAAAAAAGAAATGATTGTCATCTAAATACCTTAATTGATAATGACTGAATTTTATGTCTCAATGAATTTAATTATGTGCTAATGAATGTTCATGAATTATGTGTTTATTTTCATATTGATGAATGTTGCGTGTTAACGAATCTAATGTGTTAATGAATGTTATCATGTGATATTGATTGAATATTACATTTTATTAATAATTGAAAGAATGAATGAATGTTAGATGTTAACGGGGAATGTAGAGTGATGTTAGGGGGAGGGGGGTGCGGCCAAATGAGCTTCCACCTTCACGTGGTTGGCCCTGTTTAGTAGAGAATATTAAACTATATTCTTGAAACAAAGTGAAGCTCAATAAGATACTAAATGAGTCAAAATGGTTATCAAGGTCCTCTATCCATAAGATACTTGTAGTTAAAATGGTTATTAATAAGATACTTGTACTCAAAATGGTTATCTAGGTCCTCTATCCATTCCATAAGTTCTTCACCATTCAAACTTCCTCCATAACAAGGAATGTGCTCTAGGTTAGTCATGAAACCTAGCATGGACTCTCTGTCAGATAGAGCCACTATTTCAGAGCCTTTTCTATGCATTTCCTTCAAGCACTGTACAGTGTACGGATGTGAAAGGGAGGGCAGACCAGTGTGGAAGTTAGAGTATTTATATCTTATGCTTTGAGAGTTTATTTGGTAGATTCAAGACACCTTATATCAAAGTTATTCCTTTTTCTTATCTGTTGTTCTGTCAAACCCTCATTTTTTGGGTTATTGCATTCAAATGGCCTTAACTTGCAAATAAACCATAGGATATCCTCTGTTCTTTGTAAAATGCAAGTTAAGGGGGTTTATTTTCATATTTTAAAAGCTTTGGAATAGGATACTAAGCCAGAGAATTTCGAGAGCAAGCCCTAGGTCAAGAATCTCAATGTTCTTGACTAGGATTTGATGGATTATGCAAGATCAGAGGGTAGCGGCAAGTAAAGGACCTCAAACCTTGTTGAATCTAGATCTTTAGAGCATGGTGGACATCTTCAAACTCTGATCTTGGTTTCATGCACCCATTTTCAATGCCTTGTTTTGGAACCCACACCCAAAGGCATGCATTAGGTCTGCGGACTCAATAAGGACATTGATATGCTGGAGTGGAGTCAGGGTCTAGAAGTTGGAGGATTGTTAGAACATCAAAAAGGGTACTCAAAAAACATATAAGTTCATAAGGTCCTTTGTCAAATTGAAGAGTTATTGCTGCAGAACAGGTTTTGGAGACCTACTAGAGTCACTAGGTCTATTTGTGATTTTGATGTCTTGGGTTGTTTGGAACACAACCAATGCATGATTTTGCATGTTTTAGGGAATCTTAAGAGTTTTCAAATGTTTGATTGGGTTGGCAAATCCTAGGATCAATAAAGTCTCTTTTGGTAGAAAATCAGGGAACTTGTCCCTAAAAGGAAATTTGGTCTTGGTTGGGATTGAGTCAATAAGGTGTTAGAAGTATCTTGAAACCTTTGAAGTCCCTCTAGTACAGAGATTTTAAACTGGTCTGATAGAATCAGAGGCTAAATTGCTTAGGTGTAACATTTTGGTGTCTTGAAGTGGGTTGGGGCTTAAGACCAAGTTTCTTGCTGACCACTCTGCATCACATTGTCTTGCATGAAATTAGTCATTCTGTATACACTGGTCTAGTGTTGTCAATAGACCCAAATAGTTCAAAGATACTAGAACCAATCAGATGTTTTATGGGGTGTATTTTTGTGTTAGGTAGAAAGGATTCTTCATACAGGTGAAAGTCTCAAACCTTTCCCCACTCCCAAAAAAATATCACTTGTACTGTTATGAGCAGTCATGAGGACTAGACAGATACATTATAATATATGTAATTGCCACTTGAATGTATTGCTATTCAACCACATTTATGGGCCCGTTTGGACCACGGCACACAGTAGCATCTACAGAGAAGAATATCCCAGGTGTAACAAGCTCTAAGAATATACCAATAGTTCTAAGAAGTTCCCTAGCACACAGTAGCATCTACAGAGAAGAATATACAACATGAGGGCAGTCACTATAAAGACAACATGATAATGTACACTCATTGTATGTGTACATTATCATGTTGTCTTTACAGTGACTGTCCTCATTCAAGTGGCAATTACACAAGGGACAGTCACTGTGAGATGTCCTCATTTGTGACAAGGATAGTCACACATGAGGACATCTCACAGTCACTGTCCCTTGTGTAATTTCCACTTGAATGTATTGTTATTCAACCACATTTATGGGCCCGTTTGGACCACGACACATAGTAGCATCTACAGAGAAGAAGTTTGGTATGCAATGGTCTTGAAACCTCCTGAGAAATTCTTGGTATGCATTTGTGTGGTGCAAAAGCTTCGTTGAAAGAGAAAAAGAAGAAAAGAATAGAAATGATTTTTTTTCTTTTTATGTCATATACTGTAACCAGCTACTTATAAATTGCAAAAATTATTATAACCATTTGAAATTGAAACTTAGTTTAATGTGAAACTGAGAACTGCTTTATTAGAGCTTTCTGTGATTTAGATTCAGACATCAAGAACATTGTTTTCCTAATATTGTGATTAATGTTTATTTATTAATATCTCATACTGACAAACAATTGATAATTGTAGGGAAAACGTCATTGGGGGTCTTTGAGGATCCACCAGAAGCCAAGGAGAAAATGTATTCAAATGCTAAAGATGGTGTAACAGTCCTTATAGCTGTTGAACCTTGCTGTGTAGATCATCTCCGATTCTCCAAGTTCAACAGTACTGTGGTATTCCTTTGGATACTTCTAATGGTAAATTTCAGACATCAAGTTCTTTTCGTATGAAACTACTACATTTGTAATCTGTAGTTTTAAACTTTTAGTTTATAAATGTTCATCAGCTTTAGTTTGTATGCTGCCATTTCAAGTATGATTAATGAAGTTACCTTTATCACAGGATGAAAGTGAGCAGTCAGCATACTGGTACGGAGCTGGCAGCATTGATACGGTGACTAGGGCATCGTTTAATGGTGGTATTATGTTTTCCCGTGTTTAGGGCATCGGCCTTTTGAAGCATTGCCTTCATCTTTCTTAAGTCTGAGTTTTAAATTTGTGTATCTCTCTCGGCGCTGTTGAAAATACAAATGACAACATTCTTGTTTGTTTTGCCCTTATATCCCGATGTGATTTCGCGGAGGGTTACGGCGCTGTTGAAAACACAAATGAAAACACAAATCCCTTGTGTAATTTCCACTTGAAGGAGGACAGTCACTGTAAAGACAACATGATAATGTACACTTACAGTGAGTGTACATTATCATGTTGTCTTTAGAGTGACTATCCTCATTTGTTGAAGAAGAAAAGCATTAATGTGGCTGAATAGCAATACATTCAAGTGGCAATCACACAAGGGACAGTCACTGTGAGATGTCCTCATTTGTGACTGTCCTTACAGTGAGTGTACATTATCATGTTGTCTTTAGAGTGACTGTCCTCATTTGTTGAAGAAGAAAAGCATTAATGTGGTTCAATAGCAATACATTCAAGTGGCAATTACACAAGGGACAATCGATCACTATGAGATGTCCTCATGTGTGACTATCCTTGTCACAAATGAGGACATCTCACAATGATTGTCCCTTCTGTAATTGCCACTTGAATGAGGATAGTCACTGTAAAGACAACATGATAATGTACACATACAATGAGTGTACATTATCATGTTGTCTTTACAGTGGCTGCCCTCATGTTGTATATTCTTCTCTGTAGATGCTACTATGTGCTAGGGAACTTCTTAGAACTGTTGGTATATTCTTACAACTTGTTACACCTGGGATATTCTTCTCTGTAGATGCTATTGTGTGCCGTGGTCCAAACAGGCCCATAAATGTGGTTGAATAGCAATACATTCAAGTGGAAATTACACAAGGGACAGTCACTGTGAGATGTCCTCATGTGTGACTGTCCTTGTCACAAATGAGGACATCTCACAGTGACTGTCCCTTGTGTAATTGCCACTTGAAGGAAAAAAGCATTAATGTGGTTCAATAGCAATGTATTCAAGCGGCAATTACACAAGGGATAATCACTCTGAGATTTCCTCATTTGTGACTATCCTTACAGTGAGTGTACATTATCATGTTGTCTTTACAGTGACTGTCCTCATTTGTTGAAGGAAAAAAGCATTAATGTGGTTCAATAGTGATGCAGAGTAGTCAGCAAGAAACTTGGATCTATGTCCCAACCCACTTCAAGACACCAAAATGACTCAACCAATCAATTAGGCTCTGATTTGTATAGGTTAATGTTTAAACTCTACAAAGTAATGAATTTGAAGGTTTCAAGGATCACTCAACAACTTATGGACTCAATCCCATTCAATAACAAATTTCCTTTTAGGGACAAGTTCCCTGATTTTCTATCAAAAGAGACTTTTAAGGTTCTAGATCTTACTTCCTACAGCAAAACTTAGAAACCCCTTAGATATCACTATTACAACTTCTAGGCAAATTTTATCATCCAACCACCATCCGTACAGCCGTACAGAGTTCATTTTTCACCAAAAATGCACTAAAACAGGGTTTTTTTAATTTTTTATGAAAGCAAAATGATTACAATACTGGTTCTCTGTCTGTCTTCGACCATTTGAAGCCTAAAATAGGCTCTCCAAATGTTGGTTCAACCATCTAGGTGGTTAGAACAGTTTATCCAACAAATGTCAACTTTGCTAAGCAACTTTTAAAGTTGCATTACAACTTTGCAAACAACTTTGCCGAGAAGGTTAAAAATGTGTTGTGAAACTTTAGGAACCTTATTAAAGTTATTTTGGACCTTCAAACTTCTTAACAACATCTAAAAGACACCTAATAAACACTTACTATGCTCATTTCATCCAAGGACTCAAAAGATGCCCAATGTTTATAAGTCACCAAGGGGTCTTGTGTCCAACAAGTGGATGTTTATAAGGAGATAAAATCAATCCTTAATATTTATTACAAACCAAGAAAACATCTAAAACTCCTATTCTAATTTATTGTCATTCAAAAAGACTCTGATTTGTCATTCAAAAAGACTCTGATTTGTCAATCAAAAGGACCTTTCACCAATCAATCCTTCAAAGCTCCAAGGTGAAAATCTTATGTTCCAATTGATAGGATTTGACTCCTTGGCTTCATGGAAACTTCCTTCAATCATGGTGTCTTTGGCTTGCATTAGGGATGCCCCTGCATCAAATAGCAATGCATTCAAGTGGCAATTACACAAGGGACAGTACATGCCCATTAAAGTTGGTGTTTTGTTATCCAGCATGACAATGGAGACAACATACTCTGTGTCAATTTTACTGATCAAATTTCCCTCCGCCAGGCAAAGCAACAATCTGGGTATGATAAGGTGAAATTTTGTAGTCCTTTTGGGTATGATAACAATTCCAGTTTCCAATAAGATGGTTCATTTTTATAATCTAGCTTCAATTTCTCTTGTGAAAATCTTTTTTTCATTTTATGGGTGGTAAAATATAATTATTATGCTAGAGGTGTGTACTTATGGATGATAATGAAACAAAATGATAAGATTTAAGACTCTTGTTTTTTTTTTAAATAGCAATTTAAGTTTCCTTCTATTATAAATGACTGTTTTTCTATTTTTTAATGTATCTTTCCAAATCTTTTATATCAATTTTATTTATGAAATATAAATATATTAATAATGTTTTAGTGTTTTTAGGATTAGTTTATATCAATTCTATGTATCATCATTCGTCATTCAATTGTCAGTATTATTAATTTAGACTGTGCAATTGTAGAACTACTCGAATATGGGTTGGATGGATACTCAAGCAGGGGAACCCTCCTCAAATATCTCAAGCAGTGAACTTGGAAAAATGTGTCCTAAAGGAACCCTTTCCATCAGAGAGATAAAAGTACAAACAAGTAAAAGAAGCAGGCTCTGCAAATATGTTTTTGAGAAGAAAAATGATAGATTATTCGAGTATGGTTCATGAGGTATATCTAAAAAGACATTTTTTTTCTTATTATAATAAAAGAGGAAGTTGTGAATGTCAAAGTTGAGTGAAACAAAAATTATTTTCATCAAATTTTGTTAGGCTTGCTTTTGGGAATAGTTTCTTACAATATTGCTGTTAAGATTTTTATTGTGTAGTTTTTAGATTAGGTTTATAAAATTATATTTCATGAGTAGTGATTCATATTAATCAATTAACGATACTTTTGGAAGGTATTTTCAATGTGTCAAATTTTGATATTTTTACAAGAATTAGATTGTGTAATTTTTTTAATTAAAGTCATTGACTCATATTTCATAAATAATAGTTCTCATGAATCCATCTCTTATAAGATTGAATAGTCTATTTAGGAAGTATTTCTGATAGTATGTCAAATTATGATATTACTATTACCATTAGATTGCATGGCTTTGAAGTCAACCTCGTTGACCCATATTCTTCTCTGTAGATGCTACTATGTGCTAGGGAACTTCTTAGAACTGTTGGTATATTCTTACAACTTGTTACACCTGGGATATTCTTCTCTGTAGATGCTACTATGTGCCGCGGTCCAAACGGGCCCATAAATGTGGTTGAATAGCAATACATTCAAGTGGCAATTACACAAAGGACAGTCACTGTGAGATGTCCTCATGTGTGACTGTCCTTGTCACAAATGAGGACATCTCACAGTGACTGTCCCTTGTGTAATTGCCACTTGAATGAGGACAGTCACTGTAAAGACAACATGATAATGTACACATACAATGAGTGTACATTATCATGTTGTCTTTACAGTGGCTGCCCTCATGTTGTATATTCTTCTCTGTAGATGCTACTATGTGCTAGGGAACTTCTTAGAACTGTTGGTATATTCTTACAACTTGTTACACCTGGGATATTCTTCTCTGTAGATGCTACTATGTGTTGTGGTCCAAACGGGCCCATAAATGTGGTTGAATAGCAATACATTCAAGTGGAAATTACACAAGGGACAGTCACTGTGAGATGTCCTCATGTGTGACTATCCTTGTCACAAATGAGGACATCTCACAGTGACTGTCCCTTGTGTAATTGCCACTTGAATGAGGATAGTCACTGTAAAGACAACATGATAATGTACACAAGTACCATGAAGGTAGTTGCAAGTTAGGGCTGTTTCATTGCATACCCGAAACAATGAAGATGTTACGGTCCACAAAACGTTTGTGCTTGAAAGATGAACAAATAAAATTAAACTTCTAAATAACCAAAGCCGCTAACAATAAATTCAACACAGATATGTCCTCATTTCTGGGTATTTTAGCTCTGTAACAGCTGAATACCAGATTACATAATAATGACAAAAGAAAAATAAACCCAACGTACTCAGAAATTGTAGCTGTGATTTCGCGGAGGGAATCTCTCTCGGCACTGTTGAAAATACAAATGACAACGTTTCTCTACATTATCATGTTGCCTTTACAGTGACTGTCCCTTGTGTAATTGCCACTTGAAGGAGGACAGTCACTGTAAAGACAACATGATAATGTACACTTACAGCTCGTGTACATTATCATGTTGTCTTTAGAGTGACTATCCTCATTTGTTGAAGAAGAAAAGCATTAATGTGGCTGAATAGCAATACATTCAAGTGGCAATTACACAAGGGACAGTCACTGTGAGATGTCCTCATTTGTGACTATCCTTACAGTGAGTGTACATTATCATGTTGTCTTTATAGTGATTGTCCTCATTTGTTGAAGGAAAAAAGCATTAATGTGGTTCATTAGCAATGTATTCAAGCGGCAATTACACAAGGGATAGTCACTCTGAGATTTCCTCATTTGTGGACTATCCTTACAGTGAGTGTACATTATCATGTTGTCTTTACAGTGACTGTCCTCATTTGTTGAAGGAAAAAAGCATTAATGTGGTTCAATAGCAATGTATTCAAGCGGCAATTACACAAGGGATAATCACTCTGAGATTTCCTCATTTGTGACTATCCTTACAGTGAGTGTACATTATCATGTTGTCTTTACAGTGACTGTCCTCATTTCTTGAAGGAAAAAAGCATTAATGTGGTTCAATAGCAATGCATTCAAGTGGCAATTACACAAGGGACAGTACATGCCCATTAAAGTTGGTGTTTTGTTATCCAGCATGACAATGGAGACAGCATACTCTGTGTCAATTTTACTGATCAAATTTCCCTCCGCCAGGCAAAGCAACAATCTGGGTATGATAAGGTAAAGTTTTTGCAACAATTTCTTGCTGCTGCTAAGGTTACCATTGTTTATGGTTTCTATTATATAGTTCTATCTATATTGCTATATGGCCTTTTGTTTAGGATTAAGTAGACGAGGGAAAATATTTCTTTTGTGGATTGTAAACAAAACATTGAATTATTTCAGAGAAAAGATCTAAATCTATAAGATGCTACGATGGAGCACATGACCATGTACTTGTGAATATTAGGATCCATGTTAATCAAATGACTGCTTTATGTAAATTACTTTTGAGTAAGTAAAAGGCAATACAATTTTTTGAAGTGTGCAAGGATTTTTATGAAATACAGGTGTACGAAGAAATGAATCTGTGTTGTTTTGTATCAATATCAAACATCTCTGATATATTTTCATGTTTTTATAATCTATTTTGCAGATGAAAACTATCCAACAAATAAAGATTGGGAACTTCTCCCAGCATCTGTACCTACATCTCTCTTATATACTACAAGTTGCTTGCCATCAGAAATTGCAGTTCCCTCACGTGACATTGATGGTGAAGTGTTCTTTTCAGAACCATCATCTGTGGTTACCAATGCTCCTATTTTAGGCAATAAGTTTGTTGCATTCCATGAGCCATTGGTCAAGTTTCTTCTACGAGCTTCTGATGCCTCAAAATCTAAGCAGCGCCTACGCATGCCTCGTTGTGGTTGATTATCATTCTGTACATGAATTATAATGAGTAATCAGTTTTGGGCCTTGGAATCTTGTATGTAACATGCACAGGCATTTCATGGCTAAATGAATCTATTTTAAAAGCATCAACTTTTCTTACATGATGCTGGATACATAAGTAGAACAAGCGTATATCAAATTGGAAGCAATCAGAACTCCACAATGACATATTATTTAGAGTACTCTTCAGTTTAAGTAATAATGCATATATTGACACTGTAAAGACAACATGATAATGTACACTCACTGTAAAGACAACATGCTAATGTACACTCACTGTAAGGACAGTCACAAATGAGGACATCTCACAGTGACTGTCCCTAGTGTAATTGCCACTTGAATGTATTGCTATTCAGCCACATTAATGCTTTTCTTCTTCAACAAATGAGTGTACATTATCATGTTGTCTTTACAGTGACTATCCTCATTTTTTGAAGAAGAAAAGCATTAATGTGGCTGAATAGCAATACATTCAAGTGGCAATTACACAAGGGACAGTCACTGTGAGATGTCCTCCTTTGTGACTATCCTTACAGTGAGTGTACATTATCATGTTGTCTTTACAGTGGCTGTCCTCATTTGTTGAAAGAAAAAAGCATTAATGTGGTTCATTAGCAATGTATTAAATAAATTTATTTTTTTTATCCACCCACGGGCGTCGCAATTGCGACGGGAGCCCGTCGTAATGCGATGCAGGCGCCCATCGCAATTGCTTGGGAGGCCCGTCGCAATTGCGACGGCCATCCGAAGCCATGCGACGGGGGGGGCGACGCCCATGCCGCTAACAAATCTTAGCGACATTGCGACGGGGAGGGCGTCACAATGGCGACGGCTACCCATAGACGTCGCAATTTGAGACTAAAAAATAGCGACGTCTATGGGTGTTGCTATTGCGACACATAGCCATCGCAAAATGCCCCCAAATGTATTAGTGGTCCTAGGGGGTCCGATGAGGCCTTCGGACATAGTTGAGCATTACAATGTGTCAAAAGGGGTCATGGGGACTTCCTACAGGTTCTAATAGGCCTTATCATGAGTTAGGACCCCTAGGAAGTCCACATGACCCCTTTTGACACATTGGAATGCTCAAGTGTGTTTGAAGGCATCGTAGGACCCCTTAGGACACACTTGAGCATTCTAATGTGTCAAAAGGGGTCACAGGGACTTCGTAGGGGTCCTAGTAGGCCTTATCACTTGTTATGACACCTAGAAAGTCCCCATGACCCCTGTGGACACATTGGAATGCTCAAGTGTGTCCTAAGGGGTCCTACGGCCCCTTCAGACAGACTTGAGCATTCAAATGTGTCAAAAGGGGTCATGAGGACTTCCTAGGGGTCCTAATAGGCCTTATCATGAGTTAGGACCCCTAGAAAGTCCCTGTGACCCTTGTGGACACATTGGAATGCTCAAGTGTGTCCTAAGGGGTCCTACGGCCCCTTCAGATACACTTGAGCATTCAAATGTGTCAAAAGGGGTCATGAGGACTTCCTAGGGCTCCTAGTAGGCCTTATCATGAGTTAGGACCGCTAAGAATTCCTCGTGACCCCCTGTGGACACATTGGAACTCTCAAGTGCATCCTAAGGGGTCCTACGGCCCCTTCAGACACACTTGAGCATTCAAATGTGTCAAAAGGGGTCATGGGGAGTTCTTAGGGGTCCTAATAGGCCTTATCACATGTTAGGACCCCTAGGAAGTCCCTGTGACCCCTATGGACACATTGGAATGCTCAAGTGTGTCCTAACAGGTCCTATGTCCCCTTCGAACACTCTTGAGCATTCAAATGTGTCAAAAGGGGTCATGGGGACTTCCTAAGGGTCCTAATAGGCCTTATCGCACATTAGGACCCCTAGGAAGTCCTCTTGATGCCTTTTGACACATTGGAATGCTCAAGTGTCTCATAAGGGGTCCTATGGCCCCTTTGGACACACTTGAGCATTCCAATGTGTCAAAATGGGTCATGGGGACTTCCTAGGGGTCCTAGTAGGCCTTATCACATGTCAAGACTCCTATGAAGTCCCCGTGACCCCTTTTGACATATTGGAACACTCAAGTGTGTCATAAGGTGTCCTACAGACCCTTCAAACACACTTGAGCATTCAAATGTGGCAAAATGTGTCATGGGGACTTCCTAGGGGTTCTAATAGGCCTTATCAAGCATTAGGACCCCTAGGAAGTCCTCATGACCCCTGTGGAAATATTGGAACACTCAAGTGTGTCCTAATAAGTCCTACGATGCGTTTGGACACACTTGAGCATTTGAATGTGTCAAAAGGCGTCATGGGCACTTCCTAGGGGTCCTAATAGGCCTTATCATGTGTTAGGACTCCTAAGAAGTCCCCGTGACCTATTTTGACACATTAGAATGCTCAAGTGTGTCCTAAGGGGTCCTACGATGCCTTCAAACACACTTGAGCATTCCAATGTGTCAAAAGGGGTCATGGGGACTTCCTAGGGGTCCTAGTAGGCCTTATCACGAGTTAGGATACCTAGGAAGTCTCCATGAAACTTGTGGACACATTAGAATGCTCATGTGTGTCCTAAGGGGTCCTACGGCCCCTTTGGACACACTTGAGCTTTCAAATGTGTTGAAAGGGGTCATGGGGGCTTCCTAGGGTTCCTAATAGGCCTCATCACGTGTTAGGACCCCTAGGATGTCCCCGTGACCCTTGTGGACACATTGGAACACTCAAGTGTGTCCTAAGGCATCCCACGACACCTTCGGACACACTTGAGCATTCAAATGTGTCAAAAGGGGTCATGGGGACTTCATAGGGGTCATAGTATGCCTTATCACACATTAGGACCCCTAGGAAGTCCCCATGACCCCTTTTGACACCTTGGAATGCTTGAGTGCTACCACCCCTTCGGACACACTCGAGCATTCCAATGTGTGAAAAGGGGTCATCGAGACTTCCTAGGGGTCCTAATGCATGATAAGGCATACTAGGACCCCTAGGAATTCCCCATGAACCATTTTAGCATATTTGAACCCTCAAGTGTGTCCAAAGGGGTCCGACAACCTCTTAGGACACACTTGACGGTTCTAATGTGTCCAAAGGAGTCATGGGGACTTCCTATGGGTCCTAACGCATGATAAGGTGTACTAGGACCCCTACGAAGTCCCCATGACCCCTTTTGACACATTGGAACCCTCAAGTGTGTTTGAAGGGGTCCTACGACCCCTTCAGACACACTTGAGGGTTCCAATGTGTCAAAATGGGTCATGTGGACTTTCTAGTGTTCCTAGTATGCCTTATAACGCGTTAGGACCCCTAGGAAGTCTCCATGATCCCTTTTGACACATTGGAATGCTTGAGTGTGTGTGAAGTGGTCATAGGACCTCTTCGAACACACTCGAGCATTCCAATATTTCAAAAGGGGTCATGGGGACTTCCTAGAGGTCCTAACGCATGATAAGGCGTACTAGGACCCCTAGGAAGTCTCAGTAACCCCTTTCAACATACAATTTAAATATTATGATCTATAAATTTATATATTAATATATATATATATATATATATGATATTCTTAGAAAACATATATATTAATATATAATTATATCTATAATACATATTAAAATATATATAAAATATTTACATAATACCCCTTAAACGTTATATATATATATATATATATATATATATATATATACATATATATATACATATACATACATATATATATATATGTATATATGTATATATATGTATATATATATGTATATATATATATATATGTATATATATATATATGTATATATATATATATGTATATATATATATATATATGTATATATATATATGTATATATGTATATATGTATATATGTATATATATGTATATATATATGTATATATATATATATGTATATATATATGTATGTATATATATATGTATGTATATATATATATG
>BSBK01006917.1:5000-85000 GCA_027943335.1 Chamaecyparis obtusa
ATTTGATCTGCAGAAAGATTTGCAAAATCTAATTATGGAATTTCTATCTACTCATCCAAATCTATATCTTCTTCTATATCTTTACTCCTGCTCAAAAATCTTATACTCAGTTGGACCTTAGGTCCAACTGTCATTGTACTTAATGCCTTTGAAGTAGAAATTATTGTAGACACAGTAGGATTTGCAGTGAAAAATGATAAACTTCCAACTGATGGAATGCTCACTGGAAGACTTGATAAACCCAAAACTGAAGTATTTACAATTGTAGAATCAAAAGCTGAAGTACTTACTGAAGTATCCAAAATTGATGTACTTACTGCTGTAGGACTCAAAATTGTAGAAGGTGCTGAAGTAGTTGCTAGAGACTGCAACTCAGTAGAAGAAGGAGGCTGTAGCTCGGTGGATGAAGTGGTAGCCACTTTTGTCATTGATACATTGAGCTGTGTGTGAGCTAAGGATGATTGGACATTTGATGTATCTATTGGATTTGTCACAATCACACTTGCTGAAGCTATCTCCAAGCTAGATATAGCAATTTTTGCTAGAGAGTGAGGAAGTGAGGCAATTACTTCTACAGCTATCTCAACTATATCATCTTCCTCATCATTCTTCTTAGCTTCCTTGGTAGCTTCTTCCTCTGCTTCTTCTTCAACTTCAATACTATCTAGCTGAACTATTTCTATGGCAGCTTCTTCTTCTTTATCTTCATCACTGTCATCTTCAATATCTTTGATCACAATAGTTTCAACACTCAGTTTGTGAAGATGATAGATGTTTTTCCATGTAGTAGTGGCACTCTTTACAACTGATTCTACATTTTTTATCAGAATCAGACAAGTGTTGAATCTGAGTGTCATCTTGTTCTCATTTTCTTTCAATGCCTTATTAACTTCAGCATTTTTCAAATTTGGCATTAACTGTCTTAAGGTTTGAGCATATATATCCTTGACAGTTTGCCTTGCATTCTCCCATCTCATCTTGACTTTATCCAATAGAACATCTGGAATTTGTGAAGCCATATCATCAGGTGAGTACTTCCATTGCCCCATTTTCTCAATAACATCTTCAATCTCCTTCTGATCTGTCTCTATTCTAATTTTATACTTGAGAGATTTGAAGTTTGTCATTCCAGATCCTTCTCTCAAATACTTAATGTATTCTTCAAATGTGGGAGGAGGCCTTTTAAATACTACATCACCACTATTTTTACCTGCCTTGCCTCTTGTTTTTCTTGAGAAGACTACAATAGATTGTTTAGGTGCCTTGGTGATGGTCACCTTCCCTTTCTTCTTCATAGGTACTTGTTCTTCTTCACTCTCATTCTTTTCTTCTTCTTCTTCAATGTCCTCTCCTTTTCCCTCGATTAACATTAGAGGTGTGTTAGATTGCATCTTGGCCATCCTCTTTCTACCTTTGTTAACCGCCTGTGGAAGCTTTATGCTTAGCTCAATTCTTACCTTTGCTTCATCATATGTTCCAAAGTATGGAGCCTTTGGATCAATAGGTTCATTTATTAGGGCTTCAATTATGTCCTTGGTTTCATCAATATTTACCTCATAGGGAAGAGGTTTCACCCATACAGTTCTTGGCCTTACTGCCTGAATGTACACTCTATCACAATCAACCATAAAACAAATATCATCCTTATAATCTTCCACCAACTTTTGTGGAATCCTGAACCTATTGTTCATCTTCTCCTTAAAGGATTCAAAATAATTATCCATTATGCTTACAAAATTCTCTCCCATTTCAGCAATGTACTCATTTATCTGATATAGTACAGGCACATCTTTCCTCCATTTTACCATGCCTTTAGATGGGAAAAAACTTTTGAGCATAGAAGAATAAACAAACCAACAATGAGCCAAACTTACATGGATTGTTCTTTGAAGTTTGAATGCTCTCCATATTCTTGTTGAACTGCTTCAACAACAAATCTGCTAGGTTAAATGACAAGTTGTTCTTCACAATTTTGTAAGCTAGGTCAACTGCTTCACACGGGACACTATTCTGCCGACTAGAACTGTATATCTTGTGAGCTATGACATATGTCCCAAATTTCAACTTTGCATTAGTTATACTGCATATCTTCATACCTCTACCATCCCACTCGGCTAGGGTTTTCTTTTCCAGCTCCGTCTGACCTAGGGTTTTTGTAGATTTAGCTTTGGCAAGCATGGGAAGACTAGTAACTCAGTGAATCATCTTCTTTGTGATCTCTATTGGTTGCTCAAGCCAAATTATACCTTCATGCACTTGAATTAGGATATATTAATCCATTTTACTTGGAAACTCTGAGGCAAGTGGGTGATATGTGTCAAACCCTTATCTTCCAAATGTTTATACTCCGGTTTGAGAACACTATCAACACACAGTTCATTTCAGGCAACATCTATCTCTAGGGTTCCAAGCTCTTGAATTGTACCTTTAAAATGATTGTGAATATTGTTAACAAGAAGTACCTTGGGAGGGATTTGAGATTGAGCTCCACTTGAGTCTAGGGTTTCTGCAATCTCGGGCACGAGTTTGAAATCTGGTGCCTTCCATTCTCCCTGGACCAACATTTCTAAACCTTTCTTCACTTTGGTGCTGGTTGATGCCATGGTAGCTCGGTAGATAAAGAAAATTCTTCAAAAATTTTTGCTACAAATTTTGCTTCGAATCGCTTGATCGCACTAAGAAATCTCTCTACTCTTAATATGCTAAAATTCGTAGTGAAGAATGAACTTGATTTCATGTTTTTTGTTAAAAATTTGCCATTAATGCTTAGTACAGAAGTAGGTAAGTTTGACATTGTATAGGACAAGCTGTCATCCACTATTGCATTGATTGCTCGGTGAAGACTCCGCAACTCAGCGAATATAAGAATTCATACTGCTCTGACTATACTCGGTAACCACATGAAATTTGGTTACTCCCAACCTTTCTTGGTGATAACTGATACCGACCTTCTTAGTGATCCTTTTGTATCTTGCATACTGATTGGATCTTTCTTCCTTTCAATTCTGGAACTATTTGGAATTTGTCTATGAAGATATAGTTCTAGTGCTTTCTTGGGGACTTAGTTGGAATTGATAGAGCCACCCTCTTCATGAGTGACTTCATTACTTGGACCGGTTTTCTTGGTAGGTTTAGGAATCCACTATTGTCTCATCTGCTTCTTGATGCTATCTAATTTTGCTTTCTTTTCATCTACAACTCTGCCTGTATTCATGCAATTTTTAGCTATATGACCAAGTTCAGTGCATGTATAACATCTTATGGTAGTATCCCTTTTTCTCAAGTGATGCCTTACACAATTTATGCCAATGTGTCCATATTATCCATAGTAATGACACCTACACCAAGTGTTGTAATCCCAACCAAAAATTGCTTTCACAATTTGTTCTGCTGGATTGGATGTTTTAGATCTCATTCAGATGCCTTGTGACCTTGTTTGTTAAATTTGTGACATTTGCCTTCAATTCTTGGTTTCTCCTTGCATTCATTTACTTTATGACCGTGCTGATTGCAATTGTAGCATTTTCCATTGAATTTTGCTTTTCCATTGCTCCAACATTTGTTTGAAGTATGACCTAATTTTCCATAGTGATTACAAGTGGGTTTCTTATTCTTTTGAGTACCTTGATTGGAGGATTCACCTTCCTCTTTGTATCCAAGTCCTACTTTTCCTTTTTGCTTATGCAGCTAATTCATATCTTCTTGAGATTTCATCATTCTCTCATTGATTTTCCTTTCAGTGTTTAGGTCATTCACCAATCTTAAACTGATTTTCTTTTTAGATCTTAGCTCCTCTGTTATCCTTTCATTTTCTAATCTCAGAGTCAAAATTTCTTCATTTGCATTGGAGACTTGATCAATAAGGTTTTCTAGCTAAAGAGTTTGATTCTGGATTTCATTGTTCTTTCCATCTATTTCATCTTTCATCTTGTTTCTTTGTTCCAAGATTTTACAGAATCTTGTTGACTGAATTTCCTGTTCTCTTTTCAATTTTCTTACTTCTTCTTGCAGAGATCCATTCTTTTCTAGGAGTTCTTTGATTGCATTGTTTGCTTCATCTGAGCTGCTTGAAGGAAAAAAATCTTCAATCTTTTCTTCAACATACTGGTGGTCATTCATCTAATTTGCAAGTTCCTTCCTTCTTTTTAGGGATTGGGAAAGATGCTCTTTTGCTTCCTTGAGTTGAGCTATGGGCATTTCCAAATCTAGCTTTTCATTTTCAATTACTTTGTTAAGTCTGAATATCTCCATTGTCCTGGATCTTTACTCAAGCTGTCAAACTTTATCTTGAGAACCACAAAGCTCTGATACCAATTGTTGGAAATATTCAAGACTAGCCAAGTTACTAAGAGGGGAGGGGTGAATCAGTAACTTCAAAAATTTTTACAAATTGTAGATCTTAACAATATTCCAAATAACATTTAGATCAATAAGCTAACTGCATGCATGAGTAACTGAAGGAATGAAACATTCATAACACTTTGAACATAGAGATTTGGTTACCCATAAACCTTCCAAATAGAAAGTAAAACTGGGGTGGGGATGATACCCACAAAACTTCAATACTGCAGTATAAAGTTGGCCGGTTAAGGCTTACAATGATCACTTTTGATGATCTACCCTGTTAGGAGAAATAAGGATTGCTAGGTCCACCTTGTTAGAGGATTTACAAACATACAATGAAGTATGCACTTGGTTAAGAGATTTTACAAAAGACTGTTAAGTCTACCCTGTTAAAAGATTTGATGCTGATTCACCTATTAGGATGAAACAGTAGATCTCTTACTTGCAACTAAATTTTCTGATTGAGATTCCTAGATGTACTGATCACCTTCTATGATAAATATGTCTCTGCTGCTCCTTATACTGCTGTAGCCTTTTGTAATTCGCTTATCTCTGCTTTCCATGCATCTTTGCATATGCACATATACTCTTCTACACACTTCTCTCTTTTTCACACATTCTTACACTTTGGATATGATACAAAATATTACTTTTATATCAATCCACAAAAATTACAAAATAATTACAAAGTCAGCTGCTAAAATACAAGTCAACACAAGTATTACTGAGTCGGCCCTGATGTAGTTACAAAGTTCCTGCAAACTAACTTGGTGACTTTCTGATACTTAGCATCCACTGGAGACTCGGTAGATACAGTGTCACTCGATAGAAACCAAATTCCCTATTTACCGTGCCATTACTCAGTAAACACTGCTTAACTCATCACTTGGTAAACACTGTTCTTCTTGAACTGCTCGGTACACACTGTTCTGCTCAGTCTGCTTGGTAAACATTGCTCTGCTAGATGAGCTCGGTAAGCACATAGAAACTGAATAAGTGTTGTCACTAATGATAGACATAACTTAATGCCAACATGAATAAGTCAATGGGAAAAAATAGCTAGGGTATTACAAAATACATAAGGTGAACTGCGATTATGGTACTCATCGTAGACAAACCATTTGTGGTTTCCTTATTAATTATTTAAGGTTTTCAGCAACATGCAATAACACGGTAATGTAATAAGGTAGGTGCGGAGTATACGTTTCTTTTATGCGATAGTATTACATTATTAAATTATTGCTATGGGATGTTCGGTTAAAATAAATTTGTATTGTATTATTACACATATATATAGTCGATTATATATATGTAATAATAAAATGAATACCAGAATTCAACTAAAAGGGATTGTATATATATATATTAAACCCAATGTTACTTTAAAAAAAACATTAATCCATATATATATTATTAAATAGATAAGTATATATATGCATTAATTTGACTACCAAATTTATTAGCTAAAAGTAATACAGAATCAGTGAGCATTATATATATAAATTATTTATATGTTAATATATTCTAAAATATATTAACATATAGACATTCATATATTTATCATAGACATTTAATTATTTAGCCATACTATCTATATTAGATCAACTTCTTTTCTTTTCTTTTTTTAATAAAATGTACAATATAAACAAGATTAACTCTGAGCAAAAATTCTATTGCTGACATTTAAAAGTGATCAATAAAGCTATCCTTTCCAAGTCAAACAATGACAATAATGAACATTTATTATAATTGGAAAACTTTTCATAGAATGAATTTAAAACATTTTCTTCTAAGGGAAAGACTAATGAAATACGTAAATAATCTTTTGAAATCACAATCATAGAGATAGCTTTACTCATTACATATTCATTTCAACTAACTTAAAACATCAACAATGATATAATTCTTCAACATAAGGAAAAACAATATAACATTCTCATAAACATTACAACTCAAGAAGTTGAAGAAATATCTTAATAATCTATCCTTTACAAGCATAAAATATGCTAGGCTTTCTAACATAGCCTTGGTTTGCAACTTTTACAAGGGCACAAAGCCAAATATTTAGATAACATATATGAGGTATTTCCAAATTTCCATTTAGCTCCATTAAAACTAGCAATATGTGCCTTTCAAAATCTGCAAAAAAATAAAAACAAGCGGACCATGGAGGCTCACCTCCCAACCTAGGCCATTTCATGGCCACCCTCGAGCTAGGGAAAATAAAGATGGACAGGGGTTTAAACATGCATACATAAACACATAAACAAACATAAACCAACAACAAACATAAAAAACAAATTCCCTTTCCCAAGGCTAGCACAACATGAGTCACCTTGGACCATAGTAGGGGTGAAGGTGGAAGCTACTCAACTAGGAGAATGCCAAAGTACAAAAGAAAACTAGCCTTCAACAAGGCTCCAAAATCTGCACAATATGCCTTCACAAGGCCATAGAAAAAACCATCCACCCTTCTCATACTCTTCACCATAACAACACCCTTATGACCCCCAAAAGTATACATAAGATGGCACATGGATGCCCATACATCCATGCTTTATCCCCTTCCTCCCAAAGGAAGGAATCTACACTAGAAAAGTAGCCCTAACTTATGCCCTTCACCCATCAAGGCTCTCTTCCCTCCCAAGGGTGAGCTTGGCCTTGCACAACCCCAAAGAAACAATGCACAAAAGAAAATACACATACAAGTAAAGACAAGAAGCCATGAACATTTACAAGATTAACTAGCATTCACACAACATAGTAAAAGAAGTAAAATTGTACATAGCAATAAGAACAAGTGAATACAAGAATCCAACCTTGATCCAAGCTAATATCAAGAGGGTTGAGATGAGCTTTCCAACAAGTCTCCCTCCTTTTCTATGCAACACCAAAATCCTCCAAGTACCACAACACCAAAAATTCTCACAAACTCTCTAGTCTCCAAAAATTGGAGAGTGGAAAATTAGCCAACAATTTTCCCTCCATCTCCTTAAGAAGAAAAACCCTCAACCTTTCAAAAAAAAAGAGGGAAAATTCAAATTCAAAATTCAAATGAAGAGTGACTCTTCCAATTTCGCCACTTTTCAAAAGAGCATCTTTTGGAAGGGCAAAAATAGTCAAAAACCATCACAATAGTCAAAATTTGACCCCCAACATATGGCACCACTATGGGGTAGCCTATTTTTAACCTCCACTAACATAAATGGTCATTAAAAGCCACTCAAAAGACCACTCAAAGAATGAATCCGAAAATGAAAGAGAATCCCACTCATGGCCCCTAAAAATAGAGACCACTTACACACATTGAACACTTGGGCATGCCAACTCACAAGACATGTGTCAATTGACACCACAAATAAATCACATTACACACAATACACATGGCATTCCAAGTAGACTAAATAATAAAGTAAAACAAATATAATACAACAATTACATTCATGCATCACTTTACAAAATTACACTTTACAACGAGGTTAATTTCTCCCTTTGGAGATAACCTTGGCTTAGCATGATTTTACAAATATCCATCTTTGATTTCCCCTGAAAATTCCATGGTCTTACTTGCACACTTGACAAAGCATCAGTAGCTCATGGAAAGTCAAATATCATATATATATATATATATATATATATATATATATATATATATATATATATATATATATATATATATATATATATATATATATATATATATATATATATATATATATATATATATGTAAATAAAATACATTTAAAAATCACATTCTTAGCATCATAATCTCTAACTGCATTTCATAATAATTCCCATCATTTCAACATTGCATTTCTAAAGCACATAAGGTCAAGATTAAAATGATACATGATAATCCATCTAACATAATAGCCATGATCATTTCCCATAAATTTTCCTATCATGAATGTAACATCAAGATATCATATATAAATCAAAGATGTATCAATTACTATGCTCATAACCTACTAAATAGCATCAAAGTGAAAGTCCTATATCATCATCACATAAACACAAATCATCACATAGTATCATAATATAATGTCTCTATCTCAATAGTCCAACATGATAAAATAGAGTGTCAGCATGAGTCTAAAGATGGAAAATAAAACTGCTATGAACTGATGTCACGGGGTGAGGCCTCACAATCAAGAAGATCTCGAAGTAAAGAAAATGGGTCCATCAATATTCATTTCTCATGGTATTATGAATAATCAAGAGATGGATATTGATATCAAAAGATGGTTGTATAAAGATCCCCCACCTCCTAACACCAAAATCCTCAAGCACTTCAAGGATAAATACCCTGCATCACATAAGTGGGCTACCAAACAATGAAACTATCAAGGTGGAGGTCTATGACCCAAAGAAGATGGCACAAAATACCTGCTAGAAGCCTCACAAAACCAAAGACATCAAGGCCTTGGATTCAACACCCCTCACCTACACATACAGTGCCACAATATCATAACTGAGGACACCAATTTTCCCAACATTACCCTCCTGAATATCCAAGACAAAATCATAGAAATCGAAGACATCCTTGAAAAGGAAGTAAAGAAATATTATGATGATATATTCCATGATGAAACCTTCCTGGGAAATTCTGTCCTCCGCCAACTTGCCATCAACCTTATCAACCTCCCACTCATCCACCTAAACTCATAGACTGGGACGAACCAAGCATTGCACACATTGATGAGTTCTGAAGTGAGGAAGTGCTCCTAAAATTCAAGGGAGCATTAGACCAACAAAAATACTAGGGGAATTAGTAAGCACATATCTATAAGCTAGAGCTTAGGTGATACTTTGGGGAAGAGGAAGTCTTTAGCCACAAAAGTAAAAATGAAAAAGAAAAGAATGAGTCTTTTTGTGAAAACCCATCCGGGGCACGTTTTGACTCCAAAAAAATTAAAAAAAGGTTGTATCTTCTAGTGAAAACCTCTCTGAGGTTCTAGAAGATTAAGACTTATCTCTTCCTCCTATCCATGATTATAGACCAAAGCAGTCCTGCATGCTCATCAAAGACACCAATCCTGTCAACTTGGAAACCAAGGAATGTCTGAGAATAACATACATCAAAACATCCCTAACTGAGGGAGAATTGGTGGCTTTCACTGCACTTCTCCAAGAGGGTGTGATAAATTTTGCATGGTCATACACCCACATGTTGGGGCTGGATCCAAACTTAGTCATTCATCACCTTGACGTGGACCCAAGAGCATAACCAATATAATAGAAGCTTCACAAAATGTATCCCAAGGTATCCCTTTTGGTTAAAGAAGAACTTGAAAAGCTCCTACAAGAAAAAATCATTTGAGCTATTGATTATTTAGAATGGATCTCTAACATGGTACCAGTGACCAAACCATCAAGGGAAATTAGGATCTACACAAACTTTAGAGACCTTAAAAAAGCCTGCCCAAAGGATGATTTCCCCTTACCAAATATAGATATGATCATCAATCTCGCAGTTGGTCATGAGATTCTACCACTCATGGATGGATTCTTAGAGTAAAATAAGAACCACATAGTAGAGGAAGACCAACATAAAACAATATTTACAACACCATGGGGAACCTTTTGTTATAATATAATACCATTCAATTTAAAGAATGGAGGAGCTACCTATTAGAGAGAAATGACAAACCATATTCCATGATATGATACAAAAGATACTTGAAGACTATGTTGATGACATTCTAGCCAAATCAAAGACACAGTTGGAACACCTCAACATTCTTGAGTGTGTGTTCGATCATCTACATGATTATGGTTTAAAGTTAAACCCAAAGAAGTGTGTCTTCAGTGTAACATCAGGTAAGATAATAGGGTTCATTGTATCATGGTAAGGCATCAAGATTGATCCCAATAAAGTGAAGGCCATAATGGACATGCCTCCTCCCCAAACATTCAAGCAGCTGAGGATCTTGTAAGGAAAACTACAATCCATTTGCAGATTCATATCATAGATTTTTGACAAGTATCAACCATTCACACATCTTCTTCGAAAGGATACCAGTTTCAAATGAGACCCAATCTATCAAAGAAGTTTTGAGAAAATCAAGGAATACTTGGCCAACCCTCCCATTCTTGTACCACAAATTCTAGGACACCCTCTCATCTTGTACATTTTAGCAACTAATAGAACACTAGAGGCACTGTTGGCCCAAATAGATGACAATGGTAAGGAAAGAGCCATCTACTACATCAGTCGCACACTTTTTGGCTATGAGTTGACTTATTCACCCATGGAGAAGGCATGTCTTGCATTGGTTTTTGCCACTCAAAAGATCCAACATTAGATGCTCAGTCACATCGTAAAGTTCATTCCAAAGTAGACCCGCTCAAGTACCTTCTTTAAAAAACATAACTTACAAGCTAAATGTAAAAATGGGTCATGCTCTTGAGAAAATTTGACATCCAATATGTAGACATGAAGGAAATAAAGGGGCACGTCATTGTAGATCAACTAGTAGAGGCACCCTTGGTGGATATGTATCCTTTGGTAATGGAATTCCTTGATGAACATCTGTGCATGGTTGAAAAACAACCAACATGGAAGCTGCATTTTGATGGCTCCTACACATCACACAGATCAGGGGCGGGAATCCTCTTCATCACACCTCAAGGTGACTATATCTCAAAGTCATTCAAATTGGGATTCTCTTGCACTAATAAAATCGTAGAATATGAGACCCTCATCTCTGGCCTGAAGAAAACTATCCAATAGAATACCACTGAGCCGCAAGTGTTCAGAGATTTGCAACTCATCATCAAATAGGTCCTGGATGAGTTCCAAACTAAAGACAAAAAACTATTACCCTACAAGGAATTGGTGGACCAGATGAAAGAGAAATTCTTAAGTCTATAATTCACCCAGATACCCAGGCTACAAAACAAAGCTTTAGATGTCATGGAAACCATCAGGTTCTTACTAGAGATCCCTTGAGATTCTACATGGTACAAATTTTTAGTAGAGAAGATACATACACCTACTTACAAGAACACTAATTTTGAAATGGTGTGCATCTTGGTTGGTCCTTAGTCCCCATGGTACCATGATATCTATGGTTATCTAAAAAATGGTATCATATCCCCTTACCTCAAAAACACCCAACACCAAAACCTCATTCATAGAGCTTCCCGCTACACTTTCATAGCTAACACCCTATATCATTGTGGATATCACAACATCCTCTCTCAGTGTTTAGATTCGAATGAGGCCACCCTAGCTTTACAAGAGGGTCATGCTAGAATCTACGATGCCCACATGAGTGGCATGGTCCTAGAAAAACTTCTTAGAGCCAGATACTATTGGCCGACCATGGAACATGATGCATGTTATTTTTTAAATAAATACCTACCATGTCAAAAGCATGCTAATCTGATCCATGCTCTAGCACAAGACTTGCATGTCATTGCACCACCTTGGCTCTTCTCATGTTGGGACTTTGACCTTGTTAGTAAGATAACTCCCCTTTCCTCAGATGGACACAAGTACATCATTATAACAGCCATTCAATACTTCACAAAATGGGTCGAATAAATTCCACTCAATCTTAGTACTGGTATTCATATATCCAAGTTCATCTTGTACCACATATATAACGCTACAACATCCCATCCACCATCTTCACAATAAATCACGACATGCCATTTGAGAACCGACACATGAAAAATCTATGTGCCCAATTTCACATCCACCATCACTTCTCAAATCCATACTTCCCTCAAAGAAATGGTCAAGCTGAGGCAAATAATAAAACCATCCTCATAATCCTCAAAAAGGTTATCAATGATTCTAGTCGTGACTAGAACCTCCAAATCAATCCCGCCCTCTAGGCATACCATATTTCCTTCAGCACTCCCACATGAACCACCCCATACTCTCTAGTATATGGTGTCAAGGTCATCTTTCCAATTGAGGTTGAGTTACCTTCACTACTCATGTCCCTGAAGAAATACATCATTGATGAGGATTATCACGTAGCACACCTCACAGAACTAGACCTATTAGATGAGAAGAGGCAACAAGCATATGACCACCTAATTGTGTACCAAAATTGACTCAAGAGAAGCTACAAAAAAAAGGTACACCCATGATAGTTCCAAGTGGGAGATATGGTCCTTAAGGAGAATCAGTAAGTATAAGAAGACCAGGAAAAGAAAGACAAGTTTGAGCCTACTTGGTTGGGCCCGTACATTGTCACAGCCTATTTTGGCTTAGGAGCATACCAACTATCAACACCAGAAGGAGAACCTCTAAATGATCCTATCAATATCATTCATCTCAAGAAGTTCTATGTCTGAGCCATGTATCTTATCTCTCTAAAAAAATCACAAAAATAATATAAAAAGTCCAGAAAAAATGATTGTCTTGGTGAAAACCTAGTAAATAGGTGCCTCGATGATAACAAAAAAATCAAAAAATGATGAAAAAAGTAAAGAGAAATAATCGTCCAATGGTGAAAACTTGGCAATCAAGCACCTTGGATAAGTATATTGGTGAAAACCTAGAAAAAGGTGTCATACATAGTGAACCATTCTATTATCTATCAAACTCCCATCTATACCCTTCACTCACTCATCACCACTTCCCCAAATCCCTATCACCAACCCATATTCCTAAGGTGTTCTATTATCAAGCATGTGCATCAAGGGATGAATTAATCTCCTGCATCCTGAGCTTCCTATGTATATTACTTGTATAGAGAGACCTTATTCTTGCATCCTGAGCTCTGTATATCTCTACCATTATTGACCTATCCTAATCCATGAGCTTTTGTAAATATCCATTGTATATCTATTAATCGTGCCTTTTGTACTATATCATCAAGTCCCATTGTACATATCTTGATCCATCCTACATAAATGTGATCAATTGAGTTGTCTTGCCAAGCATTGTACTTAAACAAGCTCCCCAGTAGTCATCCTTGATTAGGTAATTATCTCAGATTCATCTTTTTCCACTAGACACAAGTTTTCCATGTGAATCCCACCAATGGGTCCTTGTAGGATACATCTTTCCTCTTATCTGACGTAATCTCTCCATCATTTAGTCCATTAGTCTCTTTTGGAAAAGGACATCTCTTGGATTTATCACTTTGATTTTGATTGTTTCTTTGATTCTTGGTTATCTTTTAGAAGTCTTCTCATTGTTCCTCTCCTCAAAGTTGCCATGATCACATTATATCATGGTGCAGTACAAATGAGGACAATCCAAGGTGAGTTTCTTTTGATCATTTTGTGTTCTACCTGCCAGTCAGTCAGATGTGACCCTTTCACATCCAACATGTGATCTTTTGGGTTACATGGTGCACCTGGGAAATGTCGTTTGTCTGTGGGTTTCCTCAGCATCATTTCCACCATTCCTCCTCCTAGATTCATGTGTGATGTTGGGTCAAACCTTGCGTGTTTGTTGTGTCATTCCTCTGCAATGCTGGTAACAAGGCCTTGAGTTCCTAGTAAGCTTTGCAGGTCTCTAGTGTTTCTATATCAAACTAGGATGTGCTCTCCAACATTAACATAATGAAATCCCCAAGTCCCATTAGCTGCATTAGATTCATATTGCATTATGCATCTTTTCTCATGGTATGAAATCTATGTATCCCCTCTTATCACCCCTTCCCCCCCTCTTTTCCTCTTCACTCCTTTCCTATTTGTGTCTTTTTTGAGAAAATTACACAAAGCTTTTATTTGCATTATTTTATCATGGGGGCACAACCTCTTATCATCGTTGCTTCAACATGACTCGTAGGCACCTAATTTCATCTAAGGCAACTTATTTTACTTACTTTGATGCAACGCCACTTGTGGTGTCGCATCAAAGAGGGGCAAAATGTAGACGTCTAAAAATCATGCCTATTAATTAAATTTATTTAATCAATAATCCTTGTGATATCATAATTAAGTAATTAATCATGGTTGTTATGTCCCTCTACCCATTTAATTAAAATTATTTAATTAAGTTGGATTCATTATCTAAAGTATTTAAATTTAATTTAAATACTCTTTTCTCTAATGTATTAAACTTATTTTAATACATGTCCCCCCATAAATATCCTTTTTGAATAAATTACTATTTATTTAAATCCCTCCATATCCTAATATTCTTCTAAGCTTGGGTTAATCTAAATCTAGTTTAAATTAATCTAAATCCCTAACTAAAACCTATCCTACACTCATCACCTCACTTGCTAAACCTACCCTCCCACCTAATCACTCCCTTAACCTCACTTAAAAAGTGATTCCTCACCTCATTAGTGCTAATGAGTTTCTCACACATGTGTCAGAAACTCTTCCCAAGGAAGCCACCAAACTTCCTTAAATGCTCCAACTCCTTACAACTTTGTCCCCCACACTCTTCCCCAAAGTTTCTCACACATGTGTGAGCAACCTTGAGCCCTTCAAACCTTAAATGCCCATCTTGTCTCAAGTTGACCTTTTTGTATAGCTATCATCTATAGCCTATGTGTCTCCTATGTACCTCCTATATGGATGCCACATAGGTTCCACCTCATCCAACCCTCCAAGTTTCTCCCAAAAATCTATAAATAGAGGCCTCTCCAAAAGAAAATCCATCTCTCATTTTTGCATTGTTATCATGTTAGTTTAGCTCTAGAATTTTATAAGAATTTAGCATTTAATTTTTATTTTTTTTATTGTTTTTCAATCTAAATCACATATAATGCTTAACATAAATGATGAATGAATCTTAGTCTTAGAACTCATAATATCTTTTGATCTTCATCTTCATTCTCATTTGGAATTCCTTGTTGCAAACTAGTTCTTCATACTAGTTTTGCATCATCTTAGGCCCCTTTTAGCTTTCATTTAGGCCTTTAATCATCTTAGGATTGCATTTGGGGACCATTTTATTGTGTTTTGGAGAGCGCATCCAAAAATCTCCAAAATGAAAAATTAAAATGGAACTTGGGTACTTCCATTTTAGTTCAATCAGAGGTGGTGTGTTGAATCCTTTGTTGTTGTTGCATGATTTCAAACTAACATTTTCTTGTCTATGCATGCTCTCGACAAGTTAGGTTCTTTGCGCTCACAATTATATCAATGTTTTAAGTAAGGAAAAGTTAGACTTAATTTCATACTCTAGCCTATTGAAGGAATGTTGAGTAGATATGGTAAAATTGAATGTTAACTTGGAAAATTAATTAATCTATGTTATTTGGAAATGGATATCATAGATTAATACTTGTTACTGATGACTATGTAGAAATAAATAATATAGATTAATGTTAGGGAACCTGAAGGAACTTTATAATTTACTATTAGATGAACTATGTGATCAAAGTGTGTAAAAAAAAAAACTCAAGACTTAGAAACTTTTGGTCTTATCCTTCCAGATTCCTTGGTGGGGCATGACAATCATCTAAAGTGAATCATCACAAGTCAATCAAATCAATATCTTATCAACATCAACATCATCATTGTCCTAATTCTAATCAGAGAAGATGGAAAAAAAATTAAATCAATCATGCCAATCAATCAGGATTGACAATCAACATTCATCAAACATGATAAAAAACTAACATCAAACCACTTATTTTCATCACGGGATAAACTATTTTCATTCATTGATCAATCACATAAATCAATCAAATTGGACAAGATTATCAATTAGGTACAATTTTCAAAAAGTTAGCTACATGTCATTTAATAGGTTGTATGTGCTAAAACTTGTAAGCACTACTATTTTTATCATACGTGCAACAATATTTATCATATGCATTGAAACAACTTCTAAGCGTCAATTCATTTTGAAAGTGCTACTTTCAATCATTGTACACACTATTAAAATATCAAATCGTGTTGACTTAACCCTACATGCTATTGGATCTATCTTACGCACTAAAGCAAACCTAGGGCATCATTTTATACGCACCATTTAATCATTTATACACGTTATTTCATGACATGGATGCGCTAAAACAATTTTTTACACACTTTTTCATTTAATTTGCAAAAACAAAACCTAACGATGCCTGCAAATATAAAATGTTTGCAATTAAATGACAAAATAGACAAAATAAGTAGATCGGGGTACTCACAGGAGGTCTGTGCACGGGTGGATGATGATATCTTTGACCTCTCTTGAACTAATGCTCTCAACTGGGGACCACCATCTTTGATTTCATGGAAAAGGAAGAGTGAAAAGTCAAAAGGTAAAAGTAAGAATAAATAGTAAAAATGAGTTTTTTACCCCTATATATAGCCTTTTGACCTAAAAAGGGGTTGTTTAGTGGAAAATTTGACCCAGGGTCAAAATTCATCACTAAAATTTTCTAAATCAAGGTATTCTCATTAGTCAAACATCACATCATTATCGGAAATGAAATTGAAGTGAATGCAAAATTGTTAAAAGATGACCACAAAAGAATATTTTTCATCAAATAGCATTCCATTTCATTTTTGAGGGGGCGTGCAATCATATCATCATCAATTTCAAATCAGATATTTGTTTCAAATTAGGGATCAAACACAAATTTTTTAAATTCATCAGTGGGGCATCAAAATCAGTGAATCTATTCAAATCAGGCATCATATCTAGAATCCATCATGGAAATGAGCATCGACATCATCAATCAATCAGGGTTTCATCAAGGAATCTACATCATCAAATCAAATTAGGCATCAGTTAATTGAACATCAGACATTCTTTGAACCAATGCGCTTTGTACATTGATTCAAAGAGGGGCATTTGTAGACACCTAAAAATAGTTAGGCTAATCCAAGTGAGCAATCAAAGCAAAATAAAAAATAAATTGAAATCAAATCCAATGGGGATTAATTAAAATGAAATTTATCATTTAATTGTATGATTAATCAAATTAATTGTATAGTTGAATTAAATCAAATCTAACTCATTCAAGGGGTACATATGGTTAAAGAAATTAAATTAATTAATTAATTAATTCCTAAATTTTTTTACCTACTACATGTGAAGGAATTAACTCAACCAATAGGAATTGAGAATTGAGCTCACATGGATCAAAGACAAATTGATTCTCAATTATTCACCTTGAATGAATCTTGAACACTCATTTTGTCTCTTTGCCCCAAACTTTGAGGATAAAATATTTAAATTGTCTCAACATTTGAAACCATCAACTTGACCCAAATTTAATCAGGGTTAAACTTACTTTGCCCCCTAAGCTTAGTAAAATATATAAATAGAGACCAAAAATCAAGAGAAATAGATCCACTCTCATTTAGTAATTGCATCCTTATTATAGTCAATTTGATTTTAAAGCATAATTTTAAGCATTTTTAGCATAATTGAGCAAAGATAGGCATATCATTCATCATTTAGCATTTGATTCTCATTTAGAGTTGTCTCTAATGGATGCTAGCTCAGAGAATTTCATTAGCTTCTTTAATTAGAGATCCATGAGATGTTTGTTTCTTTGAACTTTCAATTCAATAGATTTTCAAGGTTAAATTAGCTTAATTTGAGATGAATCATAGTGACGTAGTCAAGGATGGTGGATCCAATTAAGGACAGTCCAACCCTTGTAGCCAATATCAACAACATAACAGAATTTTATCTCACAACAAAGATATAATCAGAAACAACTCTTTATTATCAATAACCGAGCTTATAAGCAACATGCTGAGATGTAAGGCCTTCTTAGTTATGACCAAACACATCAGAAATTACAACAAGATCAACAAGGATATGATATTTCCCTAGCTAGCCCAGATCTTCAACCAAAAAAAATTTGGTTGGAACACAAAGGTAGATCTAAACTTGAGCTCACAAGCCACCAAGAAATCTCCTTGTCTCCAAGAACTCAAACTACTAGCTCTGCTATTACAAATATAAAAAATGCTATCTAGTTTGCTATCACTAAGAAACTTCTAACTTGCTTCCTTTCGTGTCTCTCTCTATCTCTCTCTGTCTCTAAACACTACACATACCTTCCTTATATACTACTCATCCACAAGTCAACTTACAACAATAATTAATTACAAAACTTCAGTCGGCTCTCAAATAGCCTTTACAATAATCATTTCTTCATGTCGGCCTTCAAACATTTATCAGATCCACATAGAAGAATGCAACACACCAGATTTAGGTCCTGACATGTCCAACAGTTAATCCATAACTCAAGGAGCATGACCCAAATTAAATGCATAAGTCAGCCAAGCTAATTCATCCAAACAAACAAGTTGGTCAACAAGAATATCAAGCTCTAGTAATATAACACTGAGACCCAGCCAATAACCAAGAACCAAAATCCACCTCTAAGAAACAAATACACTGAGTCACCGATTTTGTCAGTTAAGTCAAGAAGACTCCCAACTGAGAACCATCACCAAGTGACCACCAGCCACCAAGCTCCATCGACGGAGCCAAACAAGCTTACAACCAAGAACTAACATAAAGAGACTAAGAATATCAGGTCTCCAACCAAGATACCATATAAATCCTAAAACCAAACACAAACATATTTTTGGTTGATACATGATTGCCAACTACCCCAGGATGCTCCTACATCAGACACCCCAGGTGTGAAAATATGTTCTTAGTAGCTCAACAAACATCTTTCAGGATTCAACACATAAATCTTGAATTGGTTCTTTATATACATGTCCTCTGAGTTCACAACACATTTTCCCCGGTTCTACTTTTTTTTCTTTTCCTTTTCAAATACTTCCTTGGCATGCTATAGGTCTTTCTTCCATTCTAATCACCAATCCTTTCAAAATCCTTCAATTCACTCCTACTACTGAAACTCAGGTTCTTCTTACCGAGTGTTGTATCCTGCAAAGGCATGAGGGAAAAATTCCTACCATACTTCTCCATAGTAAATACATTCTTGACACAATCATTTATAATGTTACAATCATACTACCAAGGTATACCAAGTAATACGTGACAAGAACTCATCTCCACAATACCACATAACACCTAATCAAAATACTGTCCAATATGAAAATCAATAAAACATTGTTCCCTTACATCCATAGCATCTTCATCTTGTACCGAAATAATCTTATAAGGATAAGGATGTCTCACCCTCTTCAAACCAAGTTTCTGAACCATCTCCTTAGCAACCAAGTTATTAGGACTACCACTATCCACAATCACATTACAATTTTACCTCCTGACTTGTACTGAGTTCTGAAAAAATTCCTCCTTTGACAAGTTTCACCTTAGACCAAGCAATGTTCTTCAAACCAACAAGTTTTCAGACTCCACTTTGGGTTCATTCTGTATGTTCTCATTCACTACAACATTCCTACTATTATCGAGCTACTTATGGGAACATTTAAATGACTGATGTCCTTCTTCACAACAATTATAACAAGTACCCTTGAATCCACCTTTTCCTATTCTTCTCCTTGGTTCAACAAGTTTTGGTTCATCTTTAGCGTTCAGTTTGTCTTTCACCAAATGTTCTTGCTTTTCCTTCCCTTGGTAATTACCATGATTTATTCTTTTCAGCTTCTCTTTTTCCTTCAGGGCATATTGATAAGCATCTTGGACTGAATCAATCTTCAACATACCAATCTCATCCTGGATATTGAATTTCAAACCATTAACATACATTTCCACCTTTTCTTTAGAAAGTTCTCTATGTCCAGACCAAATTGTTAACTTATAAAACTCCTCGATATAATCTTCCACAATCATTTCCTTTTGTTTCAGATTTTGCAATTTCTTAAACAACTCAAGTTCATAGTCGACAGGGATGAACTTAGCTTTCAATTTTTCCACCATCAATCTCCATCGATTGATCTTTATTTCACCTTCCTCTTCTCTATCTCGCTACAATTCTTTCCACCAAAGAGAATCATGTCCTTTCAATTTTGTGTGTGCCAACCTTACTCTAGGAGGATCTCTTCTAGCTCAAAGTAATCTTCCAACTCACTAATTGAATCAATTAGGTCCTCGGGTTTCATTGTACTTGAGAAATTAGAAACCTCCATATGGTAAGATGTACTTAACCGAGCTCTAGGTCTTTGCAACTGATCAGTTTTGTCTCCACTAGATCTATTCATCTAGTCAGCTCTGTCATCACCACTAGATCCAACAGCTTCAAAGTCTTCAACAAATTCCTCATAACCATCGTTAGTTCCAAGATTCCTTGGTATACCAGCAATAGCCCTCATAATATTGGTGACCATTTTATTTTTCATTGACATTATCTCAGATCTGACACCTGATTTCAATTTATCCACTTTTCTTATTTCCACATCATCATAGAGATCTTCAATCACCCTAGGGTCCAATCTTATTGAAGGCATCTCCAAATAATCTTGAAAACCCTCTACAACAAACCCTAAGCTGACCACCTTGTGACAACCTCTGAACTGTATATAAGTCAAATCACAACCTGCTAACTTGCACAAACAATCAGATAGGATTTCAAAAGTTCAGGAACATAGATCTGCAACATGGATCTCTAAAGAAAACTTAAATTTCACACGAATAAACCCAGTCAAGCTTCGACTCAACAAGGTCAACTTATTCCCAACAAGATCAAAATTCAACTTTGATACCACCTAACATAGTCAAAGATGGTGGATCTAATTAAGGACAGTCCAACCCTTGTAACCAATATCAATAACGCAATAAAATTTCAGCTCACAACAAAGATATAATCAGAAACAACTATTTATTATGAATAACTGAGCTTACAAGAAACATGCCAAGCTATAAGGCCTTCTTAGTTATGGCCAAATACATCAAAAATTACAACAAGGTCAAGAAGGATTTGATCTTTCCCTAGCTAGCCCAGATCTACAACAACAACAACAACAACTAGTTGGAACACAAAGACATATCTAAACTTGAGCTCGCAAGCCACCAAGAAATCTCCTTGTCTCCAAGCACTTGAAATACTATCTCTGCTATTACAAATATCAAAAATACTATCTGATCTTCTATCCCTCAAGAACTTCTAACCTTCTTCCTTTCTTGTCTCCCTTTGTCTCTTTGTCTCTAAACACTATTCATACCTTCCTTATATACGACTCAGCCACAAGTTGGCTTACAATAATAATTAATCACAAAACATTAGTCAGCTCTCAAATAGCCTTTACAATAATTATTTCTTCATTTTGGCCTTCAAATGGTTATCAAATCCACTTAGAAGAATTCAACACGCCATATTTAGGTCCCCACATGTCCAATGATCAATCCATAACTTGAGGAGTGCAACCCAAATTAAATGTATTAGTCAGCCAAGCTGATTCATCCAAACAAAAAAGTCAGTCAACAATAATACCAAGCGCTAGTAATATAACACCGAAACCCAGTCAGTAACCAAGCACCCAGCTCTACAAGTGAGCAACAAATACACCGAGTCACCGAGTCCATCGGTGAAGCCAAGAAACCATCATCGAATGACTACCAGCCACCGAGCTCCATTGGTGAAGCCAAACAAGTGTACAACTGAGAACTAACACAAAGAGATCAAGAATCTCAGGTCTCCAACCTAGATACCACAAAAATCCTAAAACTAAACACAAACATATTTTTGGTTGATACGAGATTGCCAACTATCCCAGGATGCTCCTGCATCACATAGAAAACTAATTTCATGAAGTTATTATACATACACACTTTCAAATCAATTTATTAGTACTATTTAGTATCATTGAAGACTTTAATAATGTTGAAAATTTAAGAAACCCATGTAATGCATTGTAAAAAAAATTTCAATGATTATTTTAAAAAGCAATCAATACAAAGTTACATTAATTTGAAAGGAACAAAATAATTGATAAATATTTCTTTATATGAAGAAGTAACTTTCAAATCAATTTATTAGTAGTATTTAGTATCATTTAAGACATTAATAGTGTTAAAAATTTAGCAAACACATGTAATGCATTGGAATTTTTTTTTAATGATTATTTTTAAAAGCAATCAATACAAAGTCACATAACCAACATTTTTAGAATAATTAAATAAGAAAAAATACTTAAAGGGTATAGAATTACATCCAATGAATACATTAATATTTTATTTTTCAAACATAACAATAATCATATGCACACACTAAACTATTTACTAACCTAAACCACTAGAAAGATAGATAAATAATACCAAATCATTCAGATAAAAAATTAAATGAAAGATTTAAGACTTTTCTTAGTTTTTTTTACTTCTAACTAAACTCACTAACTTCACACCCAATATTGATCACATTCATTACTTCACAATGACTATTGATTATGCCTATAATTTTTTATGCAAGTTCCTAGAGGTCTATACAAAATATTTATTATTGAGTCACTTAATAAGTTGGTTGAATATATTTTTCTTTAAGATATATTTATTATATTTATAAAAGACTATTGACTTTGTGACGTGACATGCCTCAATATATAGATTCACACAGATTTGTAGTTGTATATTTTATTAAATTATTTTTTTATTTTTTTTGGCAAAAGTGGATGAGGACACTAATATATATATTATTTATTAAATCTAGTTCAAGAGCTCAATAAGGAAAGAACCAGTAATAAAACCCTATATCATCGCTTAAAATACAAAATTGAGTACATGAAGAAGGCATGATTAAGATCAAAACCCCCTCAAAGTCTACAAGTATAGTATCTACCCTTACAAATATCCACATGGGGATCAAAATTTAATTTATAGAACCTGCAACATCTACTAACCAAAATCCCCAAAGCAGTCTTATACATGGTAGGACAGTAAAAGAAAATATTTTGGGTAGAATATCCAAGAGTCGAAGGCTTTCTGCAACATTCAAAAATTGTAATAAAGGCATCAAAAAATATTTTATCCACCCTACACTGTAATTATATTCTTTCCATTCTTTGTTGTGAAGAATGCATCAAAATAATGTTGGAATTCCATCAATCGAAGAGCTACTGGCACCAAGCTTTATCTCATTCATATTGTCCTTTAGTACGCCCAAGTTTTTGAAATTGTTCAACAAAATTGTAGCATCAAGAGCACATTCAAAGCTCAAAACTAAAAGAGACCGAATAAAATTTGTCATAAAATCAAAACATGGTGTCAACCCAATTCCATTGGCTAGGGCTCAAGTAGATAAACAATAGTATTTGCATTCTAGGTATCATTAGAAGACATATTTTTCCCTATTTCTACAACTTTCATTAATGGGGGGAGATGAGGGGATTCCCCTGAAGCATCATTTTGGTTATTAATTTGTCCTCAAGATTTTACATTAGCCTGCTCATCAGATATCCATTCCTGTAATCGCTATGAGAATTCCCATGGAGAGGAATTTATATGGGAATTGTGATTGTCCCAACTAGAAGTCTGAAGAGGAGGAGCACCATCATGAACCATTAAATGTAAAATTTATTGCACTAAATATAGGGCTTTAACCTTGATTGGTAATTCTAGGTCAAGAGAAGACAAAATTTAATGTAACTATATAGTGTTTTTTGATTGCAGACTCTATTTTATACTACTGAGGATGACATAATTTCTTGGTTTGTGGTGAATGATCGGGAAAGTATTGTACAATTTTCATTTATCATGTAGTTCAAGGTTAAATCGTCAAGAATTTTTGAGTTGACACGTCAAGAATTTCTCTAGGTTGACTCGCCAAGTATTTTTTAGGGTTAACTTGTTAACCGACATAAGTCTTGTTATAACAAATTAGGGTTAGGGTTTTCTCAATATATGATAATTTCATAGCTTTTTCTTGTTGGAAATTTGGCTAAGTAGGATATCATGATGTTGTGATTATGGCAACATATATTAAGTGTTAAGACAACATGATCTAAGGAGGAAGTTTTGGATGAGAACCTATGAAAATTTTCTAAGTATAACAGTGTTTATCTATCTACACAAAGACTATTTTGATTAGCGAAGTTCATGAAAGTACTTTCAATACATGCACACTTGAACATAGATTATACAAGGTATATTAAAGCTACATCTAAGAGTGCAAGATTGTATGACATGTACCAACATAAATATCAATGTTTTACAGAGTTAGTGTTGAGCCGACTAGAACATAGAAATGATTGGTAATTGATTATATTGAGTTAAGGGATTATTTTTTTATCAAAATAATGACATGAGTAATCAGGGATGACATCCTAGATGTTAACCCTAAGGTAGAAAGAAGTAAGTTTATGTTTTGGGAAGCGTGTAATGAATTGAAAGCTGATATAAAGGTTATTTTGTAATAGCTTGTATAAAGGAAAGAAACTTGTAATGGAAAGGAAAAATAAAGAAAGTTCTAAATAAGTATTTTATTGATGTATTATGAAAAATATGATATATGACCAGATCAATGCGAGTTGATAACAAGTTTTTGTGAAGAGACTACAAAGCTAGATCAGAATATTGAAGATATTCAGCAGCAGTAAAAGGTTTTTGTATTCTACCTTTTGTATTGAATATTATCATTGTATATTTCATGTTTGGGCAGTGAGCTCATCTTACATACATCCATATTTTGTAATACCAACTCCTAATAGGGTTGAGGCTTCTAACAAGGCCTAAAGTCCTCTAACAAGGACATAGACACTATACAGATGTAATATGCTTCTGGTAGGGTCAATATCTCTAACCGAATACTTTTGATTAGTGGATCATTTGTGGGTATCATCCCCACCAGGGTTTTCCCTTGGCCATGGTTTCCTTGAGAACAAACATGGTGTTATGAGTTCCTTTATTTTATGGTTGTGTTTATTATTCAGTTTATTCAATTTAGTTTCTTATGCAAGTTAAAAGTTAATTTCATATATCCATAAGTGGGAAAAAGTAAAAGTTTGTAAAATACTAATTCAACCCTCCTCTCAGTATTTCCTATTTCTAACAATTGGTATCAGAGAACAGTTACTCGGAGAAGGCCTAACAACTTGAGTAAGATCTCTATGGATATAGATCAGTTGTAGAAAAACCTAGATGAAGCTCTTGAACAAATTGATATTCTTACTGAGGAAAGAGATACTCTGAAGAACAAATATGATAGTGAAAAATATTACATTGAGAAATTAAAAGACAAGATAGAAGATCTAAAATCAAAGAAAGAACCTACAAGTAAAAACAAGGATAGTGATGAAGTTTCAAAATTGAATAAAGAGAATGAGATCCTAAACCATGAACTAAAGATTGTAGACCTAAAACTAAGTCTGAAAGATGATAACAAAACTAAAGTCTTCAAATGAAGACCTAAGATCTAAACTTACCAAAGTAACATTTGAATTTGAAACTACAAAGTTGCATTATGTTGAACTTGAGAAATACAATACAATTGTGAAAGGAGAACTAACTCAATCCAAACAACATCTTGAGAAACTATATTCCAGCAGTGAAAAAATTGATGAACATATTTCTTATCATAAACCTTCTTATGAAAAAAATGGTCTTGGATATTTTGAAGAAACATTCTCAAAGAAGAATGAAGAATGTAAGGAACCAAATCTGGAAATTCAACAACCTGAGAACAAAGAAGAAGAAAAACAAAACAAAAATGAGTCTAACCAATTTGAAGATGTACCTAACCAACCTAAGAAAAATAGATCACCTAAAGAAATGCAAAGTGAATTCAAATGTAGATATTATTCATGCAATTCATTTGGACACATGAAAAGAGATTGTACAGGTAAGAAATTCAAACCTATCTCTGATTATTGTTATAATTTTCATGGTTTTGGACATAGAGCTATTGATTGTAAGAAACCTAGATCTTATGATAAAAATAATAGTAGAATGTTTAGAAATACTAACTCTATAGATAAAAGACCTATTGGAGAAACAAACAATATAAGAAATGGAGTTGTGTGCTATAGATGCAACAATTTTGGACATATTGCAAGAAATTGCAGATCACAAATTAGTCAGTTAGGACCGAGATATGAAAACAATGCCATATTTTGTCAAATTTGTAATAACTATTAATATGATTTAGAACAATGGAGAGGGGGGGTGAATTAGTTTTTCTTAGGTCCAGATGTATAAAAAAAACTTTAAAACTCTTCAACAAATTAGATCCAACAACCAACAACTACTCGATCATTACTGATTGCATAACATAAACATATAATAGGGCAGTCCACTATCCAATAGTATCTAACTTGTAAAACACAGAAATGTTCAAACCAAAACATTCAAACAACCATTAACACCAGGATTTATAGTGGAAACCCAATTAGGGAAAAAACCACTTTGTAACATGTTACTATTATTTTCACTCTTCTGAAGTGAGCTCTGTGAAAAGCCAACCCTGTCAAAGGTTACAAACACACTGTTAGGTGTGACCCGGTTAAAGGATTTCAACCACTTTGTTAAAAGTGCACCTTGTTATAGGACTTACATACATCCCATTAGAATGCAACCTTGTTCAAAGGATTTAAACAAATGACTGCTAGGTCAACCTACGTTAAAAGGATTTTGACTGATACAATGGTTAGAAAGTAACAGTAGTATTGATCTGAGAAACATACAACTCACTTTGCAAATATCAGATCCAATTCCATACACATATGATGGCTTACTGACTGTGAACCTTTTCCATCTCCATCACTGATCTGCTTGAAAATCTCTTCAAGCAATCACGCCACTTCTCCTTCAGCCTTTTCTGCTTAGACAGTCAATAACATCAACAACACTTCCATCATCCACTCTCTTTCAACCTCATGCTTAGGTTTCCTTAATACTTCCTCAATTAGGTTAATACATCTTTTGCCACTTAATCTCCTTCGTAGATCTTAGGGTTAGGTCATATTCATTGAATCCTTCCAACTTTATGTTCTTCATCTATCCTTCTAGAAATATCTCAAATCTCTTAATAGATTTACAATAAAACATTTTACAGTGCATTAAATGCTTCCATACAATCAATAAATAAAGTCAACACATTTTACATAATCCAAGAATTCAACTATGTTTGCTGGAAATCTGAATTCTTCCTCAAATGTAAAATACCGATGCTCGGTCAATACAGTGTTCAAATCCTCCATCTTCATTAGAAAGATTGGTCACCACAAAAACTGTTTCCTCAACAATTAACTGATGTTCGGTCAACACTTATTTTACTTGGCATATACTAGCTCGGTCGACACTTAACATCACTAAGCTTAAACAAGATTTCTTCACTTTTGTTCGGTTAAGCCTACCAATTTAGTCTTCATTCTTACTTAGATAAACAATACATTGTCTTATCATTGTGCCACATAATCAAGTACTCATTGAAGTATGAAGATAACTCAACCTTTCCTTAGGTGCTATTGTTACCAACCTTGCCTATCCCCTTCTCAACAATCAAATAGATATAGTACTTTCTTAGATAGCAATAGTCTTACCAGTTAAGGTTTGACATCAATGACAATACAACAATTGCTTCAATTGTAGCTTCAATTTTAGTGTATAGGTAAGCAATTCAAACCTATATTTGGTTATTGTTATAATTTTCATGGTTTTGGACATAGAGCTATTGATTGTAAGAAACCTAGATCTTATGATAAAAATAATAGTAGAATGTTTAGAAATACTAACTCTGTAGATAAAATACCTATTGGAGAAACAAACAATATAAGAAATGGAGTTGTGTGTTATAGATGCAACAATTTTGGACATATTGCTAGAAATTGTAGATCACAAATTAGTCAGTCAGGACCGAGATATGAAAACAATGTCATAGTTTGTCAAATTTGTAATAATATGGGTCAGATACTGAGATATTGTAGAATGAACAACATGAGGAATCCTAATCAAAGAAGAAATGTGAACTACACTAGAAGAAATATGGATACCAACAACAGTCAAAATGGAAATAACAATAACATAGAAGAAGTTATATTTGTCAATGCTACAGATCAAGAAAGTGCATCCACAATATCAGGAAGTTAGTCAGGTAAAGTGTTTGAGAGTAAGTTTGAATCATTATGAACCCATCTCAAAATAATTAAGCATCAAATTCCATGAATTATGCATTAGAATAAGCATCAAGATAGCATAGAGTTTAGCAAAAATTGAATCAAGCCTTGCGAAGTTAATATGATCTAGTAAGTGATATAAGGAAGCTATGGTTAAGAGTGCATAAATTTATGAGCATGTATGTGATCATACAAAGAGAAAGAAGTTTTGCAGGTAACCGTGAACAACTTTTTGGCATGTATACACTAATGCAATTGACGTGACGACAATATCTTGAAGGATTTGATAGATAAAAGTGGATTATTTACATTATTTGATTATTCAAGTATTTACAAGGGTCTTAGAGAGCTAACCAGTGAAGATTGAAAGTAGTTTGCAACATTTGGAGACATATTTTTGCTAGATCTACGTGAAAGCCCTAAACCATGATTTTGAGGTATTTCACTAAGTGTTTATTATTAAAATAGTTACTTTTCAGTGCAATCATGGATGTATCCCTAGTTCATAACATTAAGGACACGCCTAGACCTAAGGTGAGAAAGGAATCAGTAGAACCTTCTAAAGAAGACCCTAGTTTTGCTTTATCAGCTATACCAGACAATGTTTTTCATTTAGAAGATGTGAAAGGATATTTGAAATATAAATTTTAGACCGTAGGAGATAGTAATATGACTGAGGAGTATAACAAGATATAAAAATAGGATATGAGCTATAAGGAAGGATATGAACATTTAGGTCAACTGGACATTATTAAATACATGTTTCACAATGAATTTTAGAATGATGAATGGACTAAGATCATTTTAAGCATAATTCATAATGGAAAGTTTTGGTTTGATGATAGAGTAATAGACATTATAGCCGATTTGATACATGAGGTATCAAGACTATGTAACAAAGGTGCAATTCCACTAAATGAAAAGAATGTGAAGAAAAAAGTGCTAGGCAACACTAAATCTTCATTTAATGGAAGAGGTATTGTAATTAGTAAGATTGAGAAGAATGATGTGAGGTATGTGTTCAAGATAATGACTATAACTTATTTTGTGCCAGCTCTAGAGAAGATGATATGGCAGTAGGTATGGTGCAAGAAGCCTATCTCATGTGTGTTGAAAAAGTTGAAGTGGACACAAGTGAAATTATGAGAATTTAATTAATTGAAAATCTTAAGAGGATTAAGAAAACAAAGAATCCCCAATTTAGATTCTCATCCCTAATCACCTATATGTTTTTCCATCTTTTGAGAAGATTTCATTATACTATAGGAGCTGATTGGAATGATGATAGAAGTTCAATGGATAGAATCAATAAGGTGTATCTCAAACACCCAATTGACAAAGTAAAAGAGAGTGCTACACTTGTAATCAAAACCTTTTAGAATGAGATGAAGAAAAGGTCAAGAATTCCACTTTCAATAGTTGAGAAGTACAAAAATGATGTAAGGGTAGGGACCTTAGGGGCCAAATGATGGCACACCCTATAGATCCAGTCTGCTCAACAACTCATAAAAGCAACAACAACACAGTGAGAGAGAAAAAGAAGGATCACTGATATATTAACTTCATTCAAATTGATTCATACATGCCAAGCAGTAAGGCCTTCCCGGTTATGGCCAGATATTACAATGAATTATAGAAGTCCTCAAACATGTGAGGATCTACCACAATCTTGATTCTACTATCTCCTATCTTGTATCCAAAATTGACTCCCTAAACTCTAACCAAACAACTATACTCATACAAGAGGCTACCAAACTAAGTCAGCCTTCAGATCCATAATCAACAGAAGGAATGGTTAGATCTAGGACCACACACTTCCCAATGATGGATACCAGCATTAAATCTATGACCCATAATCAATGCACAAGTCAGCCTCAACAGAAACTCAAAATAAAGTACTTGGTAAGCAAGGATGACCGAGCAACTGACAAGCCTTGCTGAGTGCTAGTGAAACAACCGACCGCCCAGGAGATAACCGACCATACTCGGTAACCAAAGGAGACCGACCAACTACCAACCAAATTGGTCAAAGTAGGAACCAAGCAACACAGACAAACTCCAAAATCTTTTTGGTGACATAGGATTGCCAAGGACCCGAGATGCTCCTTCATGAAAAAATGAGATATGTTTCTTAGTTGACACAGATTTTACATATCTTGAAGTAGTAGAGCCAATGAAAGAATTCATAGACCCTCTAGAATATGAAATATTTGAAGAGGAAGCTAAATGATATGTAAGCATAATACTGAAGTGTAGACTAGATTCTAAGAGTCTGTTGGTTAACAATTTGTCCTCCCTTTAGATTTATAATCTTTGACTCTTCTTAACACCCAAGGTGAGAGAATAAAAGGATGTTCACCAACAAATGGGTTAGTGTATGTCTACAATCACTACCCTCTAAATTAGCAGGTACAGCTCCCTGATTATATTTGATCTTCAATGAATTTGTTTTTATTAATCATCAAATAATCTGAGCAATGAAAATGTAACCAAACTACTTGTAGGCACAAGTAATTCAGGCAAGGATAAGATGGAGATAATCTACAACCCTCAGTAGAATGTTGATTATAGATCATCACATGATTTTAACACCTAAACTAATTCTATTCTACCTTTTTATGAAATGCAGATCCTACTTGATGAATAGAAGTAGACCTATACAATGAAAGGAAAATGGAATCACCAATACTGCAATTACTTAGCATGAAATAGAATTCAGGAAGAAATTATAGTCTCAGAATATAAGTGTACTTTCCATTCAAAAATGCAACTGAAACAATGAGTGAACAAAGGAAGAATTAAAAATGAAAGACCAATTGGAATTGATCACAACACAATTTCTGACATAAAATGGCATTCAATAAGAAAAAGCAGTTTCACTTATAACTGTTCTTTCCATTCACCATGCAAATAGACTATGAAAAATGGAACAACAAATATGAATTCAGCTTTGTAAATAGAATCACTTCTGCCTCATTGACAAGTTTGCCGACCCTTACATTGATTTCCTTTATAGTATTTATAGAGTTTACATACAATGCTTACTGGAAATGATTCAACTTCCAGAATACAAAAAGACAAGGCATAAAGAAAGAACATCTCGATGATAGAATTTGAAAATCCAATCACTAACATGGGAATAAGAAAAGACATCATAACTGTGAAACTTCAATTTGAGTCCTTCATCTTCTCTTTAATGGCATCTGTCAAGTCAAATCCATTGGGCTTCAGGGTCAAATAACTGTTTATGTTCAAGGCTTAAATTCAAAACACAATAGAAATGAACCGCCACCAATAACCCAGTCTTCAAACATCATGATTCTTCACCCTTGAAACATTAAAACATTCAGCACGATCCAATGACTTTATCTGCTATTGAGATATATCCATCTTATTATCCCGCCAGCTTATAGAACTCATCGTTCTAATGTGAAAGTTGTTTTATAGTTGCAAAAGATTCACTTCCACACAAGACAAGAAGAACTGAATAGACATTCGTCTAACATGATGTGACTTAGTGAATAAAATCAAAACTGCTAGATATATATCTTGGCGATATTCAATAAATATCTGCAGACTTGTACCCATAAACAAAACTAATCATTGTTGATGTTCCTCTTCTATACAGTAGAAAGAATTTGGCACAAAAGGATCTAATTGAAGCATTCAACTTGAATGTTCTATCCACTTCCTTTACTTGACAACCAATCATATTTGCATAGTGGCTCGTGTTTCATTTTGGACCCACCGGGATATGTGTCATGATCCCGCTTTCCCTCAAAGAATATTCAACAACATACGGGTACCATTGATTTAGCATCTTGAAAATATTACAACCATATACAAGCTTCTCGTGGACCCACAGGGACACGTGGAAAGATCTCACAAGTTCGCAAAAGCATTTGACAGGGATTGCGATTATGCGAGGGCCGTTGGATCCTTTTCTTTGTTCCACCATAGGTAAGTCTGTGACTCAGGTCCCACCGCCATGTGTACGCATCTCACAAATTCACAAAAGCATTTGGCAGGGGTCATGATTTTGCGAGGACCATCGAATGTGCTTTGATGAAGTGCGGCCTCTACCTTGGAGCAGCCAGAACTGGAAAACTTGCCATCCTATATCTTGTCAATTTCAAAGCTAAATCACTTGCCATTTTTTTGCATTAGGCTCGTAAGGACTCAAAGATTCGATCCATACTTTTACATCATAAAAACATCACACTTTATTGCCAATTGAAAATACACTGCAAAGATGTGTATTCAGCTCTGCTAAACTGGAAGAGGCGAAACCTGAGTTCAAAAGAACTCATCTCAGTCGCATATTCACTATCTAATTCCATTTTCTTTTATCTTCAAATTCTTCAATCTTTTAGGACAATGTCTAATGATCTTCTTAACCTACAAATTTTTAATATAAAATAAAGTCTTCGCTGCAATCTCTGCTTCTCTATTATCAATGCATTCATTTAGTATAAGAGAAGCCTCAACAACTGAATACACAAACTATCACATAGGATAAAATCTGAATCTTTCAATGCCAATTCTATTATTACTCCCGCTACATGAGAAAACTTCCTTGGTCCTTTTGAATATATGAAACTTGTTACTCCCAAGCATCATTCCTCTTGCTGAAAAGATCATCAATTGGAGCACCATAATCTTTGCCGGATTGGGAGCTACAACCTACCCAAACAATGAGACCTTGAAAACATCCCACCCGGTTAAAACATGAAAGCAATTTGAAGGGAAACCCAGCAAAGATTTCCTATCCTAGAGGAAATCTAGACCTAGACATTACATGACTAGACCTGACTTGTAACATCAAGACTACCACTTTGACATCATGGAAACAGGATAAGAAGTGGGGCAATAGCTAGCTCTGACTGGGGATTTAAGCATTACAATGCTTAAAAGAACTCTAGGAATCTCTGGTTCCGCAAAATAACCGACAACTTGACAACAAGAAAACTAAACTTAAGGAAAGCAACAGAAAAATGAAAGACAACCACTAAACTATGACACAAAAAGAAAACCTACCTAACTAACTACTATGTAGGGGTTACCTGCTCTTCAATTATGCATTTGATATAGCTTCAAGTCCTACCCATTATAGGAACATGGCAGAGACTCTCCGGAAGGATATGCCTATCAACCATATCTTCCCTTTCTTCCTGCAGCTTTGTCAACTACAAGATCCTTTTTTCCAATCCATCCTTGAAAACATCATCCTCAATTGTGGTTTTCAACTTACAAGTAGCAAGTTCTAATGGCAATGGTAAGCTAGCCTCTACTCCATACACCAATTCAAAAGGTGAAATTCCAATGGCTCTTTTAGGAGTGGTTCTATCTGCCCAAAGAGCATCATATATCTTTTTGTGCCAATCTCTCTGATTATCAGCAACTAACTTCTTCAAAATATTAATCAGATTTTTATTACTTGACTCGGACTGCTTGTTACCTTGAGGAAAATAATCAGAAGAGTGTCCTATTTGAATCCCATGATCATAACAAAAGGAAACAATTTCTAAGGATGCAAAGTAAGAAGCATTATCTAATATCAATTTTGTGGGAACTCCAAATCTTACCAGTATTTGTTCTTTAATGAATTCACATACTACCTCTGAAGTAGTCTTCTTCATTGGTTTAGCTTCAACCCATTTGCTGAAGTAATCAGTGGTGGTCAAGATGTACGAATGTCCTTGACTTGAAGGAGGATTGATAGGTCCTACAAAATCTAAACCCCACTATTGAAAAGGAGCTTCTATCACCACCGGTTTCAAAGGTAATGCAACCAACTGCGGTTTGCCTACAAACATCTTACACTTTTCACAATTTGCAACCCACTTATATGAATCTTTGAACATGCTAGGCCAATAATAGCATTATCTTAGAATCTTGAAAGTTGTCACAGTGGATGAGAAGTGACCTCCACATGCTTCATCATGAAAAGATTTCAATAACTTTTCCTGCTGTTCTTTATCAACACATCTCAGAAAAGTGCCATCAATTGCTTTCTTATATAAGACATCATCATGGATAACATACTTCAAATCTTTATTCCTTAAATTCCTCCTTTGTTTAGCAGTTAATCCATCCGGGCATTCACCACAAGTCAGAAAATATGCAATATTTGAAAACCAAGGATCTTGTAAACTTACCATCAGCACTTTGTGATCATCTTCTTCAACTTGATGATTCTCTGCTATGGCCCTGCAAAGAGCATTCCCTCTTATGAGTTTTGTTGGCTTAATATCTATGTCATACTCTGGGACCTTTGCAATCCAAGCTCCTCTATTGTTACAACCAACATCTTGCTATGTTAACACACTTTTTACAGCAACATTAGGGACGTGAATGATTGAATGTGAATGCAGGATATAAAATTTGAAATTCTTTAATGCTCTCACCACTATATAAGCATGCTTTTCAACTTGAGAATACTTCAGCTCATTATTCTTTAAAGGCATACTCATGAAAGCAATCAGGGTTTGTATTCCTTCTTTATTTTCTTGCATCAATATTGCTGACATAGTATGAGATGATGCATAACAATATATAATAAATTCTTTAGTGTAATCTGGATGAACCAGAACCAGAGCATTTGCAATATAACCTTTTATATTTTCAAAAGCCTTCTTTCCAACATCAGTCCATTTAAAAGTTTTATTGCCTTTCATCATATCAACCATATCTTTCACAATTTCAAAAAAATCAGGAACAAACCTCCTCAAGAAGTTTACTTTCCCAAAGAAAGATTTAACTCCTATTTTACTTAATGGAAGACTTAGTTTCTGAATAGCTCTAACTCTATTTGGATAAATTTTAACTCCTTCTTGAGAGACAATGTGGCCAAGGAGCTTACCTTCAGTGACATAGAATACTAATTTCTTCAGATTCAATGAAACGCCTTGATCTCTACATCGCTGCAGGACCTTTTCCAAATCTCCAAGATGATCTTTCCTCTTCTTAGAAAAGACAATCAAGTCATCTAAATATATCACAATGATTTTATTCTTCAAATCGCCAAAAGATAAATCCATAGCTCTTTGAAAAGTTACACCTGCATTGATTAATCCGAATGGCATTCTATTGTATGCAAACGTGCCCCAAGGTGTTGTGAAGGCTATTTTATATTGATCTTCTTCATCCACCTGTATTTGATTATATCTTGAAAATCCATCTAACATAGACATCATCTCTGATCCTGCCACAGTTTGCAACAAATGATCCATGTTAGGCAAAGCAAAATTGTCCTTGAGAGAAGCTTGATTCAGATTTCTAAAATCTACACAAATCCTTATCTCTCCATTCTTTTTCCTCATAGGAACAACATTTTCTACCCAGGTAGAATGATGGATGGGATAAATGATCTTAGCTTTCAACATTTTATCTATTTCTTTGAAAATTGCCCCTTCTACCAGAGGATTATAATTTCTCTATTTTTGTTTGACAGGTGCTACTCCAGATTTAAGGGGAATGGTATGCCTGTATTTTCCATTCATAAAATTCTTTAAATCCTTATAACTCCATGCAAAAACATCTTGGAATTCAATTAAAAATTCTCTGACTTTCGTTCTTTCCTCAAGAGTGCAACATTTTCCGATGTTGATCATTTTAGGACTGTCCTCATTCCCTATATTAATTCCATCATACTCTCCACATGTTTTTTCCTTTTTATTTCTCTCCTTCTTAATATAAGCATCATGTTTATCAAAAAGTTTCTCTAAAGAAACAACATGAGGAGGAATTCTATTTTCTTTTAACTGAATAATACCTGATTTTAATTCTTCTTCTTCATTTGATAGCTGCTCCTCCTTTTGATCATTTTCAAAACACAAGTCAGTGAAGGCGCCAGTGCCTTCTACGAACTGCTGGATGTGTTTATCATCTTCAAATACCTGCCAAGATTCCTCATTATCCGACACCTTAGGTCTGAAAATTACTTCCATTCTGAAAATTTGATCCTTAAAATCAGGGTGAGGGAGGAGTAATGATGCAGATGCTACCAATGAATCAGCTCTAGAATTTTGATCTCTTGGTACTGAGACTATTGAGAAAGCATTCAAAATTTCTATTTCATCCCATACTTTATTCCTGTAACTTTTCAATCTATTCTTTTTAACAGCATATCGATTTCTTACTTGCCTCACAACCAATTCAGCATCACCTTGGACTTTGAGCAACTTAACTCCCTTTTGTTTGGCTACCTCTATACCAAGAAGAAGTGCCTCATACTCTGTTGTGTTATTAGTGTTTTTAAAATCCAATTTATAAGCTAGACAAGTGGTTTCTCCATTAGGAGCTATCAAAACTATCCCAGCACACGAACCAGCTTTTGCACAGCTTCCATTGAATTCTAATGTCCATAACTGATTGTTCTCTGTCTGAGTTAATTCTTCATGAACATCAGAGCTGTCATAATATAGCATGTAATTTCCAAACTATGTTTCATGATAAAGAATCTAGGATCTAGGATCATTTGATTTCAGCACTGTAGATTTTGCCTTTCCTTTCGGTTCTAACTTCACCTTTTTATTTCCTACTGGAATAACTGTAGAAGACCAATCCAATTTGATTTCCCCTCCCAAGTCTTTGTAGAAACTTCTACTAAGGAGCATCCCATAACTTTCTGGAATATCTGCTACAAGAATAGTGAGTCTCAATCTTTTAGAAGGATGAGCTACTAAGGCAACTTGAGCATCTTTGATTTGACCAATCAAAGGCACTTGTTTAGCATCCATAGAGTAACATCTTCCAAAGACTTTAGTTAAAGGCAATCCTAAAGCTTTAGCAACTGATGCAGGCATTACATTATTTGAAGCTCATGAATCTATGATGTAGTTGCTCAATTTGTTTCCATTGATAAAAAATGACACATAAAAAGGATCTAGTTTTAGATTTGAACAGGTAGCATGAACAGTAGATTCTTTTTCTTGAAATAGTCTAGGAATCAAAAAATCTTCATCAACTGAATTTCCTCCACTAGTACTGGCTTGACTTTTGTCATTAATATTAGCATTAACATGAACATTTTCTTTACTCCTACAACATTCTATTAATCTCTGAAGTTGATCAGGATTTGATTTTAGATAATCCATAGGAGTTATTTGAATTTTAGTTTCTTCACAAAAATTTACAATATCAAAGGAATTAGATAACTTATCTTTTTTCTCCTTTTGTGAAGAATTTGATGCTGTACCTTTGTCTTTATCCATCTTGTAAGAAGGTGTTGAATTCCTAGCTGGAACCACATTAGAAGTTTGATTTTTATTTTTTTGACCTCTTGTCATCATAGTCAGCTGAGGTCCCTCCAAAGTAGCAAAGCAATCACCTCCATTCTCTGAATCAGATTCATACTCACAGTATAAACTTACGGAGTCGCCATGAGGAGCATGATAATCTTCATTCTCTAGATATGCAATGCCTTGCTCTCCTTCTTCTTCAATTTGTAAATGTCTAATCATGTCATCATCAGCATTACCATCATGGTCTGTTCTGATATGAAAAGCATTTGAATTATGTTTCTTTGGAGGAGCTTCAATTGCCAATCTTTGTTGAGCAGCAAGAATTTGTAAATTTTTATTTCTAGCTTGATATCTAGGTCCTTCTTGATATGGTTGATAAAAAGAATGGACTGGCCTATTGACCTGTTTCTTCAATGCAATTAATTCATTTGACAATCTTTGCAACATAGTCTCTGTGTTATTTGACGTGCTGGCTGTATTGTTTGTAGAACCAGCATGGAACTCTTTTTTCCATCTCCCGGAGGCTATCATATCATCCTCCATATCCACTGCAAGTGTTTGTGCCACCTAAAAATCTACCACATTAGCTCTCCTTAACTGATAACCAAGTTTCAGGGGCATATAGCTAATGTAAAATGTTTTTTGATTATCTCTAGTTGGTGCACTTACAACTAGAATCCTTTTAATGAGTTTGTTAAACTTGGCATTAAAATCTCGCATAGAGATAGAAGGTTCCTTCTTTATTTGTGCTAGCTGTAACAACAAACTTTGTGCATCTTCAACACTCTTGTATCTTCCTTCAAATCTCTACTTCATGTCATTCCAACCAGTAATACAACCTATCGGTAAGTCTTGAAACCAATCAGTAGCATCCTCGATAAGTGTGTCCATGAACATTCTGACTACAACATCTTCATGTTGAGGACTGACTACACTACATGCTTTGTGAAAGGCACTTAGATGTTGCTCTACTGACACTGAACCATCACCATTGAATCTTGGGAAATTCTTCCTGGAGGCTTTGGCAAATCATGGTTTGCTGCAAGATTCAATGGTCCAATAGCATTTCCCCAAGGAACAACCATGTTTGATACTCTTGTATTTCGTGCAACCACCTGAATTGAAATTGAGAGGGGAAGTGCAATACCGTGCAATAACAATGAATTGCAAGTGGTAGAAATAGGAATTCTACCAATAGGAGGAGCAGAAGACTTACTTCTTTTTGGTCTCAAAGAAAATACTATAGATGATTGAAAATTAGCAGGCTTCTTATTTTCAGTTTCTCTTGCCTTTACTCTTCCTTTTCTGAAAATATCTTCAAGGATAGGGAAATTGACCTCTTTAAGCTCTTCATATACTAGATCAACCTTTCCCTTTTGTTTTGCACTCCTGGTAAATCTAGAATCCAGGATGCCTTAAAATTCTGAGAAAAACTTATTGATATCTTCTTCTTCTCAAAGTCCTCCCCAACAGAGTCACCAAAAATTGTTGGTTAACAGTTTGTCCTCCCTTTAGATTTATAATCTTTGAATCTTCTTAACACCCAAGGTGAGAGAACAAAAGGATGTTCACCAAAAAATGGGTTAGTGTATGTCTACAATCACTGCCCTCTGAATTAGTAGGTATAGCTCCCTGATTATATTTGATCTTCAATGAATTTGTTTTTATTAATCATCAGATAATCTAAGCAATGAAAATGTAACCAAACTACTTGTAGGCACAAGTAATTTAGGCAAGGATAAGATGGAGATAATCTACAACCCTCAGTAGAATGCTGATTATAGATCATCACATGATTTTAACACCTAAACTAATTCTATTCTACCTTTTTATGAAATGCAGATCCTACTTGATGAATAGAAGCAGACCTATACAATGAAAGGAAAATGGAATCACCAATACTGCAATTACTTAGCATGAAATAGAATTTAGGAAGAAATTACAGTCTCAGAATATAAGTGTACTTTCCATTAAAAAATGCAACTGAAACAATGAGTGAATAGAGGAAGAATTACAAATGAAAGACCAACTAGAATTGATCACACCAAAATTTCTGACATAAAATGGCATTCAATAAGAAAAAGCAATTTCACTTATAATTGTTCTTTCCATTCACCATGCAAATAGACTATGAAAAATGGAACAAAAAACATGAATTCAGCTTTGTAAATAGAATCACTTCTGCCTCATTGACAAGTTTGCCGACCCTTACATTGATTTCCTTTACAATATTTATAGAGTTTACATACAATGCTTACTGGAAATGATTCAACTTCCAGAATACAAAAAGACAAGGCATAAAGCGAGAACATCTCGATGATAGAATTTGAAGATCAAATCACTAACATGGGAATAAGAAAAGACATCATAACTGTGACACTTCAATTTGAGTCCTTCATCTTCTCTTTAATGGCATCTGTCAAGTCAAATCCATTGGGCTTCGGGGTCAAATAACTATTTATGTTCAAGGCTTAAATTCAAAACACAATAGAAATGAACCGCCACCAATAACCCAGTCTTCAAACATCATGATTCTTCACCCTCGAAACATTAAAACATTCAGCACAATCCAATGACTTTATCTGCTATTGAGATATATCCATCTTATTATCCCACCAGCTTATAGAACTCACTGTTCTAATGTGAAAGTTGTTTTATGAAGTGCGGCCTCTGCCTTGGAGTAGCCAGAATTGGAAAACCTGCCATCCTATATCTTGTCGATTTCAAAGCTAAATCACTTGCCATTTTTTTGCATTAGGCTCGTAAGGACTCAAAGATTCGATCCATACTTTTACATCATAAAAACATCACACTTTATTGCCAATTGAAAATACACTGCAAAGATGTGTATTCAACTCTGCTAAACTGGAAGAGGCGAAACCTGAGTTCAAAAGAACTCATCTTAGTTGCATATTCACTATCTAATTCCATTTTCTTTTATCTTCGAATTCTTCAATCTTTTAGGACAATATCTAATGATCTTCTTAACCTGCAGATTTTTAATATAAAACAAAGTCTTCGCTGCAATCTCTACTTCTCTATTATCAATGCATTCATTTAGTATAAGAGAAGCCTCAACAACTGAATACACAGACTATCACATAGGATAAAATCTGAATCTTTCAATGCCAATTCTATTATTACTCCCACTACATGAAAAAACTTCCTTGGTCCTTTTGAATATATGAAACTTGTTACTCCCAAGCATCATTCCTCTTGCTGAAAAGATCATCAATTGGAGCACCATAATCTTTGCCGGATTGGGAGCTACAACCTACCCAAACAATGAGACCTTGAAAACATCCCACCCAGTTAAAACATGAAAGTAATTTGAAGGGAAACTCGACAAAGATTTCCTATCCTAAAGGAAATCTAGACCTGGACATTACATGAACAGAGCTGACTTGTAACATCAAGACTACCACTTTGACATCATGGAAATAGGATAAGAAGTGGGGCAACAGAGTCCTAGATATGGGACATGTGAGGAAATTTTTAGTACATCACAACAATCACATGTATAGAAGTTAGAAAAGGAAAGAGTTGACAATACAATAAAGAAGATACTAAAGGATATAGGTATGATTGGACATGAATTCAACATTGCGAAACAAATTGCAACAATAATAAGAGATATTTGATAGAAAGAAGTGTTGACAGTCCCACCTTTGGCATCTGAAGAAATCCCTATTGTAGATGTTCAAAATATTGATGAGGATATCACTAAGCCTACTAAGCTGAATGTGTCACTAGAAAAGAAAATAGTTGTAAGAAAATCTACTAGATCCACCTCCATTACACCAGCCAAGAGCATAAAAGAGATGGCTATTGGACCAAGTAAAAAGCATCAGACTATCTTTTCTCAAGTAGAAAGGATAAGGACACAAGAAGAAGAATCACTACCTAGCAAGAAAATGAGAGATCAAGTTTCAATTGAATCACAAGGAGAAGAAGAGGCAGGAAGAAACAAAAAGAAACAATGGAAGGCCAAAATTGAGAAAGTAAATCCTTTGATCATAAATGAAGGAGACTTCACTAAGCTAAACAAGTATTATCACATGTATAATAGCTTTGAAAAATTGAATCTTGAGAATGTAGTTGTCAGGCATATGATTCTTGCTGACAAGAAATTTGAGAACATTAGAGATAAGATACCTAGTGATCTCTATGAGAAATTGGTCAACAAGAATAAGAGAGCAATAGAAGAGGACAAATGAATTAAAAAAAGATTTGCAAGAAAATTGTTTGTAATAAAAGATGAAGATCATTTCAAATAAATTATGAAGAGTCTCAATACCCATTTGAGAAGAAAAAGAAGATAATTCTAATCATGGGAGACAATTATGAGGAAGTAAATAAGGAAATAAAGGAAGTAGTTGTGAAGGTAATGACATTAGTACCAGGAGAAACATTGAGTGAATCAGAACATGACACTCAAACAACAGAAGAAGATTCACAAATAAAATAAACACAAGTTCCACCACCCACAATTCATATTGATGAAGAATCAATTCATGTAGAAGGAACCAACATTATCATTGACAAAGAAGAAAATCATTTTGAAGATCAAGGAGAGGATGTTGGAAATTTGGAAGAAATGGTTAATGAAAGAAGACGAGTCAGAAAATGAGGAAGATGATCTGAAAGAAGTAAAAGGAGAAGATAAGCAAGAAGAAATAAAAAAATAGATGAAACATAAACAAAAGTAACCAAGAAAGCAGTACAAGAGGAATGAGGTTTAGGTAAGGAGATAAGACCTACAAAGACTATACCCCAGCAAATTCAAAATTTTACACCACAAAAGGTCACAACACCAAGCTCATCAAAATCACCAATTGAATTAGTACTAGAAAATTTGGGAGCTGAAGTTGATGATGATGATCAAATAGAGTTGATCTCATCTCTGAATAAGATTATTGGAAAGAATAAGAAAGTAAAGATTCTAGAAGGATCACTACTTGAGGTAACAAACAAGCTTCAAGGAGTTATATCTACTCAAGTTAGTGAAGTTGATCCGCAAATAAAAGAAAGAGAGGTAATGAAAGTTTTTGACAGTGATTTCACCACTTTATCCAACATTGCATCAGTGAAAGCACAAACACTTCATGATGCACAATTATTTCAAACCACTTGTCAAAATATCAAGAATGATTTAGAAAACCTTGATGTTTGCATTAAGGAATTCATGAGATGTTTAGAGATAGGAAGAGAATTATACAGTTAGTGTGCCTTGTCACATAAAAACATTTCATACATTTTAGAGAAATTGAAGAAGAAAGAAGAAGAATTGTAGGTCACAGTGAATGAGCTATATAATCCTAGCATGAAGATCACTGATACATAGAAGAAAGTGAGTAAAATTCATGATGAAATAAGACTACTGGAAAATGAGAAGGAAACAAAATTGAAGAGGTTTTCATTACTCAGAGAGCACCTAACCCTGAAAATTAGTAATGTGAAGAATCAACTGGAAGAATGTCTTTCATCAAAGACATCATATGGTAATTTTTCTTACCTGAATCTTAGAGCATTTGAGATAGCATCCTATAGGCTATGTGCACTACTTAGCGTATCTGATTCTGTTAAGAAGACATGGGACAAGGAAATTGAAAACTTGACAGTGAACTTTACAGATTGCATTTCAAGTCTTCCAACACTACACAATTGAAGAAAATAAGGTATATCAAAATTTTGATCTATATATACATATATTTGACACCTTTGTCATTGTTGTCAAAGGGGGAGTAGTATAATATGAGAAAATTGTTTATATGTATAAGATATATATATGCGAAATAGTATGGATTATAATCAAAGGGGGATTATCCCTATGGAGAAATAAGTAGATATATATGATCCATAGATGTGTGCAAATATTGTAATGGCCATGTAACACAATGTTATAAATTTGTTTTTGAAATTTTGTTGTAAGTTTTCAGGACTTAGCCAATTTTCCCATATGTTGCCACCGATGACAAAGGGGGAGATTGTTAGAAATTTGGCTGAGTAAGATATCATGATGTTGTCATTATGGAAACATATATTTAGTGTTAAGACAACATGATCTAAGGAGGAAGTTTTGGATGAGAACCTATGAAAATTGTCTAAGTATAACATTGTTTATCTATCTACATAGAGACTGTTTTGATTAGCGAAGTTCACAGAAGTACTTTCAGTACATGCACACTTGAAAATAGATTATACAAGGTATATTAAAGCTACATGATAGGGAGGTCTATTACTAACTTGTCCTATTCCTCTTAGGACTAGTCTAGGCCTTCTCTTGACCTAATCTAGGGTTCTCTTAGACCCTATTCACTGAGGGATTCTTGATAATCTCCTCCTCTCCTCTAGACCTCACTACCAAGAAGTTTAACTCTTCTTTGTCCTTAACTCCCTTCACATGAATTCAACCATGGAATTAATCTTCTCACTCAAATACTTGATACTATGTTAAAAATATGATAGAAGGCTCTTTCTATGTTGTTTTGACTAAATTTGAGGTGTTCCACCATTCATCTTCCTTATCCCACAAGTCGATCTCCAAAAACTAGACCTAAAACCTATTAGGTCCTTATAGGTCTCCCAACTCACCTTTTAGGACATATTTTACAACTTCCCAAACAAGTTGTCAAAAAAATCACATATTTTGACACCCTTTTCAAAGTTATCAAGGATTCTCAACTTCTAAGGTCCTCAAGTCATCTGTATAGTGTCTTCCTACATTCAAGCCTAGTTTTTAGTTCTAACTAGGCCTCACTAGTTTTCAGTAAGGGTTTGATATTCACACCCCTTTCTAGATTGGTCAAATTCTCTCCTTCTTATGATTGATTCTTTGATCACTAATAATCACTTTCCTGCAACTGGATTGACTCCTTCAACCCCCGAGCCCTCTCTCATTTGTTGGATCAATGTCAAGCACACTAACTGGGCATGCTCTGGCTCCCCTAGGGCTTGACCTAAAAATTCTTTCCTCTACAAACCTGATCATAAAAATACATATTTAAAAAGTATCTAAAATTTCCCTAACATATTCTAGAAGGCCATACAGTTCCTTCCATGGGAATTCATGTTAGAGCCATTTATTCAACCTCTACTCTGAACACACCAATGAATTGGTCACATAGGAGGATTTATTTTGCAAAGAAAAAGGAAACCTAACTATTCAAACCAAATCACAAAACAATTTATAAAAACATGAAGAACAACTACGTGCAAAATAAATGCTCTGGTCTAATCCATTTGTGAAGGATAGATGAGTTTCTATTCATTGTTACACTGGCACAGTCACACCAGTTCCTTACAAAATGAAAACCAAACTATATTATGAGATCCAACCCTATTTTTTGGTTGGAAAAAGATATTTATAGGTTCAAAAAATTGAGCTAGGTTGGTTAGAGACCTCTAACTACCTCTGGCTCTCGGACAACCTCTTTGACAAATTTTTGTCATGACAACTTTTACATCTTGCATGACAACTTTTACTAAGTCATCTCAATAGGTCTAAAAGGACCTCTAAGGCTAACTTATGACTTCTAGGACCTCTACCTCACTCATTTATCATTTTTACATAGTCAAACCATAATCCCCCTACAAAAAGAAGCTAAGTGCCATTAGGAGAAAATAGTTCTACATCAATTCCTATCTTCTTGAAACTATTCTCTTCAATCCATTGAACATTTGATTCAGGTAGAGACTTCCACTTCACTAGGTGCTCCATGTAGACCCCATGCCTAGTTTTTTTCTTCACCCTTGAGTCTAGTATCCTATCAACTTGAGGCTTCACTTGAACTAGTATTTTGAGGTCTTTGACATCAACATGGACATATAGACTATGTTCTTCTTCCTTCACATCAGGTCCTTTGTATCCAACCAAGTCTTGGACATTGAAAATCAGAGAAATAGATAGGTCACTAGGTAGGCCTATTTTGTATGCATTGGAGCCATACTTGGCTAGAATCATATATAGTACAAATCTCCTCATTTGAAGCTTGTTGGATGTGCCCTTCTAAAGCATTACCTTATTAAGGTGTGCCATCACACAATCACCCACTTCAAACTATAATTCCTTCCTCCTTTCTTCAACTCTAGATTTCACTTTTTGATTGGCTTCTACCAATGTCCTCCTTACCTGTTCATGTACCTCTTGCATAGATTGAGAAAAGTCATCAGCATGACCACTCACTCCCCCTTGATTACCAAGTTATCTAAGTTCACACACACCTCTTGGGTGCATTCCATACACCACTTCAAATGGAATCTTTTCGATAGACCTGTTTATGTTATCATTATAAGCAAATTCAGCTTGTGGTAACACCTGGTCCCACACTTGTCCATTTTCATTTGTAAGACATCTTAAGATGTTTTCCAACACTCTATTTATCACCTATGTTTGGCCATCTATTTGAGGATGATAGGTTGACCCAAATGCAAAGTTGGTTCCTAGTCTCTTCCACAAAGTCTTCCAAAAATTCCCCATGAATTTGACATCCCTATCTGACACTATGTTGATTAGTAGGCCATGAATCCTTACCACTTCCTTGAAGAATATATGTGCTATATAGCTGTCATCATGTGTGGTCTTACATGGTATGAAATGGATCATTTTACTAAACCTATCAACCACCAGATAGACACTATCAAAACCAGTAGTTGTCTTAGGAAAGCCTACTATAAAATCCATACTTAAACACTCCCATGGCCTCTTAGGGATTGGTAAAGGTTGATATAATCCTGCATTGGTAGATGTGCCTTTAGCTTTTTGGAAAACAATACATTTCTCTACATACCTCCTAACATCTCTTAGCATCTTGGGCCAATAGTAGAACCTTTGCACTTGGTCCAATGTCTTATTCAAACCAAAGTGTCCACTAAGGCTCCCATTGTGTTTTTCTTGTATAAGGTTCTCCCTCATTGAGCCTTTGGGTACACATAACTAGTTACCCTTGAATAAAAAACCATTATGGAATGTGTAGTCAGAAAAATCACTATGAAAGTGATTCTCAAAATCTTTACATACCTTATATGCCTTGGATAATTCCTCATCCTCCTTGTAAAGTTCCTTAAATCCTTCTACACCAATTCTTTGAAGATGGATTTCTTGGAGAATCAACAACCTTCAGCTTAATGCATTAGCTACCTTATTGTTAAGACCCTTCTTATGTTTGATGGTATAGGTATAGGCTTAGAGAAAATCCATCCACTTGATGTGCATATGACTTAGCTTATCTTGAGTGTTAATGTAGCTTAATGCTTGATCATCTGCATAGACTACAAACTCCTTAGGCAATAGGTAGTGCCTCCACTTCTTAAGTGCTTGGATAAATGCATAGAGCTCTAAATCATATGAGGAATACCTTGACTTAGCCTCATTCAATCTCTCATTGAAAAATTATTGCAGGAGCATCCTGGGTGTAAGAGCAATCTTGCATCACCCAAAAATATTTCTAGTTTCTTTTCAATAAGGGCTATCTTGTGTAGAGCTGCTATTTCTAGAAAGTTGCTATATTTAGTAATTTTTCATTCATGCTCAGAATCATCTATTTTCTTCCCTGGAGGTTCATTTTGGTTATATCAGCTTGCCAGTAAAGTTTCATTGCAAGATCAAATCTAGTTTTGAAGTTATTAAAATTTTTTGGTATTGGCAGCAGGGTACAGAAACTTCAAACTCAGTTTTGAAGGCTTTAGAGGCCTTAGATGAGGTTGAAACTTCGGTTGAATGAAGGTTACTTGATTTAGGCATTGTAGAGCACTTCAAGCCCTTTCCAAAATGGGGTCATAATAGTCAATCGGGTCAACGGGTGATGACTTATGGTCTCCAGAAGTTGGGTCACTTGAAATGGCAGAAAATGATTTTCCTTCAAAATTTCTATTTGGGTTTCAAAAGTTATTTTGAGTTGACTCCGATGTAATAAATTGTAAAATAAAATAATTAAGTTTGGTTGGCCTTATTGGCTAAAATTTTGGAACCTTCCCAGGTGGTGGAAAATTGCCTATATAAGGAAGGTTGCAGTGTTGTCTTAGGCAGTTCAAGGTAGTTCAGAGTAGTTCTAGGTAATAATTCAAGGCTTGTCCCTTAGAATATTGTAAGGAAGATGCCCATGTGGCTTTGCATATTGTAATTCTGAAATTTGTAATTCCACATTTGTGGAGATAATAAGAAGCCCATTTTCTATTCTTGCAAATTGTTGTTGTTTCTTTGTTTCTGTTATGTGTTTGTGGTATTAAGGGGAGCTCCCTTCATCAAGTGGTATCAGAGTGGGAGTTCTTGAGTGTGTAGATAGATCACCGAATGTGAGGCAGTTTACACCAGGACCATGAGTTAGGGTTTCTGTGTAAACAAATCACTGACTATGAGGTAGTTTGCACCAGGACCGTGGTTAGGGTTTCAATGATACACATGAAAATGCCTCCATGAAGGGAACATGGTAGAAGAGCTGGTGCTGTGACACTTGAGGTTAGAGAGCTCCAGAGACAAGTGTGAGCATTGCAAGAAGAGATTCAAAGAGGAATGAATCTTAATGTCAGAGATGAAAGTGAGGATGAAGCCGAGGGAGAAGGAAATTCTAATCAAGAAGAAGGCAAAATTTTGAACTAGGAGGAAGAAAAAAAATTTCGGGCCATTTCCAAGATCAGGAAAAGACCTAAGATTGAGGTTCCTGCATTTTTAGGAAATCTTAACCCAGAGGAGTTGATCGACTAGATCAATGAATGTGAAGAATATTTTGAGTATGAAGATATTGAGGATCCTGATAGGGTCAAATTCATGAAGGCCAGATTGAAAGGTCATGCAAAGATCTGGTGGCAAGAGATTCAATTGGAGTGAAATAGAAGAGGGAAAGATAAAATCACAAGATGGGATCGAATGGTGGACAAATTGAAGTGGCAGTTCATTCCTGTTGATTATGAACTTGACCTATTGAAGAAGATGAAAAGTTTGAAGCAAGCAGGAAGATCTGTTCAGGAGTATACAGAGGAGTTCTATCAAATCCTCATCAGAATAGGCCATGCAGAAGTTGATAAGGAGAAAGTTTCCCATTACTTTAATGGGTTAAGACCAAGCATTCAGGAGGAGCTGAATTTGGTTTGAATGAACAGTATTGAAGAGGCATACCAGTTTGCCCTAAAAGTAGAGGAAAATTTGAACAAGAAGTTTGAGATCAGACAAAGCAGAAGAGGTCGTGATGGAAGATCTAGTGGATGGTCATATGGAGATCGAAGTGAAGATTCGAAAAAGAAGGATGAGGCCAGTAATAGTCAAAATCAGAGAGGAGATAATTTCAATCATTTCGATGATCATAATAATAGAGATCAGAGAGGAAGAGGAAGAGGACAAGGATCTGGAAGAGGAGGCTTCTGTGGAACATGTTTTCACTGTGGAGAAGAAGGTCATAGGGCATTTGAATATCCTCAATGCCAAGGAAGGATAGATAGGAGGAATGAAGGCTAGGCCAGAGTTGCACATGTTGATGAGGATACCAGATCATCACATTCTGAAGATGCTGAAAGAGGAGAAACGCTGATTAACAAAAGAGTCCTGTTGAGTGGTGAGAATGAACCTGAACAAAGGAGGAGCCTATTTCACACCAGGTGAAAGTGTGAGGGTAAGTGTTGTGATGTGATTATTGATAGTGGCAATACTGATAATTTGGTGTCAGAAGAGATGGTGAAAAAGTTGAAGCTCAAGAGGCAGAAACATCCACATCCATATCAGGTTGCCTGGGTGAAGGATGACCATAAGGTCATGGTTAGTGAATAGTGCGTAGTGAAGTTCAAGATTGGTGGGTACCAAGATGAGGTACTATGTGATATCATATCTATGGATGCATGTCATATGTTGTTGGGTAGACCTTGGTAGTTTTACCGGTGTGCTGTACATGATGGTCGTGCGAATACCTATTCCCTGATAAAGGATGGAGTGCGAAATAAGCTAAAACCATTGAAGGAAATAGAAGAAAAGGTATGTGGTAATGCAAGAATAACTTTTGTTGATAGAGGAAATTTCTTAGATGGTATGCGGCATGAGCATATGTGTTTTACCTTAATTCCAAAGGCTGGGAAAGAGGAAGTAGAAGATGTACCTATAGAAGTTGCAAAATTATTGAATGAGTTTTAGGATATTGTACCCAATAATGTGCCTAATGGATTACCACCATTAAGAAAGATCAGTCATTAGATGGACTTGATTCCAGGAGCCAGTTTGCCAAATAAAGCAGCACATAGAATGACGCTAGCAGAAAGTGAAGAGTTGAAGACAAATTTGAAGTTTAGTTCATCACATCATCCATAGATTATATATGGAAGTAGTCCCAGAAATGCATCTGAGTTGAGAAAGATAGATAAAGGAGAAATAAGTAGTGCTGAAGTTGAGGATTTCACAGGACACTTGAAGAACATCCATGAGGAGGTGAGGAAGCATATTACCAAGATGAATGCACAATATAAGGCTAAGGAAGATGAGAAAAGGAGGCATAAGGAATTTTAGGTTGGAGATGAAGTCATGGTTCATTTGCGGAAGGAAAGATTTCCGGTTGGTACATATAAAAAGTTGAAAATGAAGAAGTTTGGACCATGTAAGATACTAAAGAAGCATGATTCAGGAAATGCATATGAGGTAGAATTGCCTAGTGAGCTGAATATTTCACTAGTGTTTAACATTTCAGATTTGATAGAGTATCATGAAGGAGGTGTTGAAGATGAGATCACAACATCACAGTGGAGTATTCCAGCAACTGGTTCAGATACCAAAGAGATTGAGAACATACTAGATATTCATGTTGGTAGAAGCACAAGGAACATGACATATGAAGAATATTTGGTCAAATGGAAAGGATGACCCATTGAAGATTCATCATGGTTGTCAAGGGAGGAGGTTAGCCATCTTGGTTTTCCTCTTCACACCTTAGTCATGACAGGGTCACTTCTCAAATTACCCTGGGTGTCTGATGCAAGAGCATCCTAGGTGTAAGAGCAATCTTGCATCACCCAAAAATATTTCTAGTTTCTTTTCAATAAGGGCTATCTTGTGTAGAGCTGCTATTTCTGGAAAGTTGCTATTTTTAGTAATTTTTTGTTCATGCTTAGAATCATCTATTTTCTTCCCTGGAGGTTCATTTTGGTTATATCAACCTAGTAAAGTTTCATTGCCAGATCAAGTCTAGTTTTGAAGTTACTGAAAATTTTTGGTATTGGTAGCAGGGTTAGAAACTTTGAACTCAATTTTGAAGGCTTTAGAGGCCCCGGATGAGGTCAAAACTTCGGTTGAATGAAGCTTACTTGATTTAGGCATTGTAGATCACTTCACGCCCTTTCTGAAATGGGGTCATAATAGTCAATCGGGTCAACGGGTGATGACTTATGGTCTCCGGAAGTTGGGTCACCTGAAATGGCAAAAAATGATTTTCCTTCAAAATTTCTGTTTGGGTTTCAAAAGTTATTTTGAGCCGACTCTGATGTAATAAATTGTAAAATAAAATAATTCTAAGTTTGGTCGGCCTTATTGGCTAAAATTGTGGAACCTTCCCAGGCGGTGGAAAATTGCCTATATAAGGAAGGCTGTAGTGTTGTCTTAGGCAGTTCATGGCAATTCAGAGTAGTTCTGGGTAATAATTTGAGGCTTTGTCCCTTAGAATATTGTAAGGAAGATGCCCATGTGGCTTTGCATATTGTAATTATGAAATTTGTAATTCCACATTTGTGGAGATAATAAGAAGCCCATTTTCTGTTCTTGCAAATTGTTGTTGTTTCTCTATTTTTGTTATGTGTTTGTGGTATTAAGGGGAGCACCCTTCATAAAAAATGCAACCGGTCTTCCTTCTTGGTTCAAGACTGCTCCCACTTCTATGTTGCTTGCATCACATTCAACTATAAATAGATTGTCAAAGATTGGTTGTACTAGGATAGGCTGAGTTGCCACTCTTTGCTTCAATCTTTCAAACCCTTCTTGAGCTTCTTTGGTCCACACAAACTTGGTCTTAGCTCCACCTTTGATAGTATTGAGCATGGGTACACATATTTCACTAAATCCTCTTATGAACTTCCTATATAACTAAGATAATCCATGGAAGATCCTATCTTATGTCCCTATTTTAGGAGTGGGCCAACTTAGTATGGCTTCCAATTTACTTGCATCCATCTTAAGGTCACCTTGAGACACCAAAAAGCCTAGGTAGACTAGTTCTTGTTTGAGGAACTCACTCTTCTATAGGTTGATGGCTAGTTTCTCCTCATGTTACCTTCTTAGGACAACCTCTAGGTGCTACATGTGTTCCTCCTTGGTCTTGCTAAAGATGAGAATGTCATATAGGTACATCAAAACAAAAATACCAATGTAATCTTTTAGGACCTCATTCATTAACCTCATGAATGTACTAGGTGCATTTGTAAGCCCAAAGAGCATGACTAACCATTCATAAAGACCCTCATTAGTTTTGAAGGCTAACTTCCACTCATCCCCTTCCTTCATCCTAATTTGGTGATACCCACTTTTAAGATCAATTTTGGTGAAATATTGAGACCCCCCAAGACAATCCATAAGGTCTTCTATTCTAGGGATAGGAAACCTATATCTAATGGTAATCCTATTGATTTCCCTAGAGTCAGTACATAACCTCCACTTACCTCCCTTCTTTGGTGCCAAAACCACTATGACAACACATCGGCTAATGCTCTTTCTTATCAACCCTTGATCAAGAAGTTCTTGAATCTGCCTTACAATTTCTTTGTTCTAGTCCGGGGTCACTTTATCTATTGCTTTGTTAGGAAAATATGCTCCAGGTACAAAGTCAATTTGATGATAGATTTCTCTTTGAGGAGGAAGAGTAGCTAGTGTCCCATCACTTATTATGTCTTTAAATTGGTCTAGTAGATGCTGCACTTCTTTTGGCAATGTAGGGTGTAGGACCTTGGTCTCCTCCTTGGGCTTTAGGACTATGGCTAGTCCAACTCCTTCCTCTTCTTTGAGTTCATGCAAGAAATGCTTCCCACTCATCAAGAGTACATTAGGATCACTTGAACTTTTAGCTCCTTCCTCCATAAGTGACTATATTTTAGAAGTCACTCCATCTTTCTTGAAGTTATACACATTCTTCTTTCCATGATAGACTGTACCCCGGTCATATTTCCATGGCCTTCCTAACAAAAAATAGCAAGCATCCATTGGTAGGATGTCACATAACATCTTGTCTTGATAACCACCTATCATGAAGTCCACCCACACTTGTTCATTCAGTAGAACATTCTGCCCCTTGTTTAGCCAAGTCACCTTGTAAGGATGTGTATGAGGTATCCTTTTAAATTTTAACTTTCAGACTACTTCCTTTGAGATTATGTTATCAGTTTAATCTAAATCAATGATAACTTTACAAACTTTTCCAAGGATCTTGCATTTGATCCTAAAGAGTGCCCTCCTATGCTTAGGTTCTTCATTGACTAGTTCCTTGAGTAGAACCCTCCTAAACATGAGGTTCTCATCATATTATGAATCCAAATTAACTTCAGGTGACTTCACACTAATCTCTTCCTCTTGTGCATAAGCTATTTTCTTCTCTCCTTGGGAACTAGTAGCTTTATCAGGATACCTATATGTAGGATGGCCTAGTTGTCCACAATTGTAACACTTCATGCTTGCAAAGTGTGACCCTCTGCTGAAACCACTTGATCTACCTCTACCACTTTGGAATCCTCTACCTCTACCATAATTTCCTCTTCCACTTGGCTCACTAGTTTGTTCAACCAACTTGGAGTCTCCTTGATTTCTTGGTTCATTACTCCTACCACCATAACCACCTCTATGTCCTCTAGAGTCTCTCCCTCTACCTCTACCTTGTGGGTCAGAGTCTTTCTTATTCTTGTTCTTCTCTTCTAGCTTCAGTGCTAATTGGAAGCACTTGTGGATAGTAGTAGGAGTCCATAAACTAATTTCTTCCTGCATACTCCACCTTAATCCACCCAAGTATCTAGCAACCCAGATACTCTCCTCTTCTTGAACCTTGGACCTTAAACATAGTTTTTGAAACTCCTCAGTGTAAGAGGCCACATCCATCTCCTTTTGTCTGAGATTTTTCCTTTTCTTATGCATTTGGATCTCATGATCCTCTGGCAGATATTTATCTTTCATCTTTATGACCATAGCTCTCCAATCTGCTATAGGTCTTTTTCCCTCTCTTTCCCTCTCTTCTTGAAGGAATTTCCATGATGTTAGGGCTAGACCCCTTAATCTTGATTTGGAAACCTTCACCATTTGTGCCTCTGAAACACCTTCACATTCAAAGTGATTATCCATCCCTTCAATCCACTCCATCACTAGCTCTAAATCCATCTTGCCGATGAACAAGGGTATCCCCTCAAGTGCTTTGCCTCCCAATACTTGAATAGCTTTCAGGAAAGGTTCCTCTTGTATTGGTGGGTCTAGCTCATGGATGTAATGTTCATCAGCTATTGCTTTACCTTTGTCATCTTATACTGCCATCTTCTCCTTCATTTTACTAGTGGTCTCTACCACTTCATCAAGCTTATCTTTCAAAGCTTCAACAGTCTCCTCTAGGATCCTATTTCTTTCTTTTTGTTCAACCACTTCTCTGGCCAATTTTGCATCGGTCACCATAGTGTTATCCCCAATGGAATCACTTCTTTCTAACATACACTTTTCACTTCCCAAGCTTTGCAATGGCTCTAATACCAATTTGATAGGGAGTTCTATTACTAACTTGTCCTATTCCTCTTAGGAGTACTCTAGGCCTTCTCTTGACCTAATATAGGGTTCCCTTAGACCCTATTCACTAAGGGATTCTTGACAATCTCCTCCTCTCCTCTAGACCTCACTACCAAGAAGTTTAACTCTTCTTTGTCCTTAATCACATGAATTCAACCATGGAATTCATCTTCTCACTCAAATACTTGATACTATGTTGCAAATATGATAGAAGGTTCTTTCTATGTTTTTTTGACTAAATTTGAGGTGTTCCACCATTCATCTTCCTTATCCCACAAGTCGATCTCCAAAAACTAGACCTAAAACCCATTAGGTCCTTGTAGGTCTCCCAACTCACCTTTTAGGACACATATTCACAACTTCCCAAACAAGTTGTCAAAAAAATCACTTATTCTGACACCCTTTTTGAAGTTATCAAGGATTCTCAACTTCTAGGGTCCTAAAGTCATCCGTACAGTGTATTCCTACATTCAAGCCTAGTTTTTAGGCCTAAATAGGCCTCACTGGTTTTTAGTGAGGGTTTGATATTCACACCCCTTGTTGTTTTGGTCAAAGTATATCCTTCTTAGGATTGAGTCTTTAATCACTAATAATCACTTTCCTGTAATTGGATTGATTCCTTCAATCCCCGAGCTCTCTCTCATTTGTTGGATCAATGTCAAGCACACTAACCGGGCATGCTCTGGCTCACCTAGGGCTTGACCTCAAAATTATTTCCTCTACCAACCTGATCATAAAAATACACATTTAAAAAGTATGTACAATGACCTAAAATATTCCAAAAGGTCATACAGTTCCTTCCATGAGAATTCATGTTAGAGCCATTTATTCAACCTCTACTCTGAACACACCAGCAAACTGGTCACAAAGGAGGATTAATTTTACAAAGAAAAAGGAAACCTAAATATTCAAACCAAAGCACAAAACAACTTATAGAAACATTAAGAACAACTACATGCAAAATAAATGCTTTGGTCTAATCCATTTGTGAAGGATAACTGAGCTTCTATTCACTGTTACACTGGCACAATCACACCAGTCCCTTACAAAATAAAAACTAAACTATATTATGAGATACAACCCTATGTTTTGGTCGGGAAAAGACATTTATAGGTTTAGACAACCAAGCTAGGTTGGTTAGAGACCCCTAACCACCTCTAGCTCTAGGACAACCTCTTTGACAAATTGTTGTCATGACAACTTTGCAAAATTGCAGAGTTGTCATTGACAACTTTTACATCTTGCATGAAAACTTTTACTAAGTCATCTCAATAGGTCTAAAAGGACCTCTAAGGCTAACTTATGACTTCTAGGACCTCTACCTCACTCATTTCTCCTTTTTCCACAGTCAAACCAATGCTTTGACTGACTGGCATAAATAAATGGCATACAATCCATACTCCTTAGGTTCACTCATACCTAGTAAAGCCTTCAGTAAGACTCTTTGTAACCTTCCTAAAACATTTTGGATCTCAACACACACACTGTAGGGACTCACTAAGTCCTTATTGGATGGTGACTTGGCTAAGGTCACTACAAGTCAAAACTAGGATTTAGGTTGGCCAAGAACCTAGGTGTTCCTACACCACTACATCTAAGAGTGCAAGATTGTACAACATGTACAAACAAAGATATCAATGTTTTATAGAGACAGTGTTGAGCTGACCAGAACAGAGAAATGATCAGTAATTGATTATATTGAGTTAAGGGATTATTTTTTTTATCAAAATAATGACTTGACTAATTAGGGACGACATCCTAGATGTTAACCCTAAGGCAACAAGAAGTAATTTTATGTTTTGGGAAGTGTGTAATGAATTGAAAGCTGATAGAAAGGTTATTTTGTAATAGCTTGTATAAAGGAAATAAAATTGTAATGCGAAGAAAAAAGAAAGAAAGTTGTAAGTATTGTATTTATGTATATTGAAGTATTATGTGAAACATGATATATGATCAGATCAATGCGAGTTGATAACAAGTTTTTTTGAAGAGACTACAAAGCTAGATCATAATATTGAAGATATTAAGCAACAATAAAAGGTTTTTGTATTCTACCTTTTGTATTGAAGATTATCATTGTATATTGCATGTTTGGGAAATGAGCTCATCTTGCATACATTATTATTTTATAAGACCAATTCCTAATAGGGTTGAGGCTTCTAACAAGGCCTAAAGTCCTCTAACAAGGACAAAGGCACTATACAGATGTAATAGAATCCTACAATGGTCAATATCTCTAACCAGATACTTTTGATTAGTGGATCATTTGTGGGTATCATCCCCACTGGGGTTTTCCTTTGGGTTTCCTCAAGAACAAATATGGTGTTATGAGTTCCTTCATTTTATAGTTGTGTTTATTATTCAGTTTGTTTAGTTTAGTTTCTTATGTAAGTTACAAGTTAATTTCATATATCCATAAGTGGGCAAAAGTAAAAGTTTGTGAAATACTGATTCACCCCCCTCTTAGTATTTCCTATTTCTAATGCTTGTAGCATAATTGAGTTGAAAGGGATTACAGATTGTAATAGGAAGGAATTACTGGATAATAAGATTGGACTCTTTGTTTGGTGGATGTAGCCCAAGATTGGGTGAACCATGTTAAATATTTGTGTCTTCTTGTTCTACTTATGTGTTCTTTATTTGTTTACATTATTGATTATATTTTCATGTAACTGTTAAATTTTTGTATGCTAATCCTAACAAGTGGTATCAGAGCGGATTGTTTTTCAGTTATCCTTTGTAGGAAGGTCTTACAGATGAGTGGGAGTCTCTTGATGGAGTGGGAGTAATGGTAGATGAGGGTAAGTTGAAGGTTGAGTAGTTTAATGGGCATAACTTTTAGTTATGTAAAATTCAAATGAATGACTATCTTTATTAGAAGGATTTATGGCATCCATTGGAAGGAAAATCCAAGAAACTGATAGCAATGTCTGATGAGGATTGAGATATTTTAGATAGGAAGGCACTTGGAAGTATTCATTTATTTCTAGCACAATCAGTGACATTCAATATTACACAAGAAAAGACAACTGAAGTATTGATGGAAACCCTAGTGAAGTTATATGAAAAACCTTCCACTTTAAATAAGGTATTTATCATGAAGTATTTATTTAATATGAAAATGGTAGAAGGTGGATCAGTTGCTAATCATTTAAATGAGTTTAATACAATGACCAGTCAATTATCTTCTATTAATATCAATTTTGATGAAGAAATTAGGGCTCTTTTGATTATGTGCTCTTTGTCTGAAAGTTGGAATGGCTTGGTAATGGCTATTAGTAACTTTGTTTTTGGTTAAAATACCCTAAAATTTGATGATTTTGTTGGTGTTATTCTGAGTGAGGAAATTTGTAGGAAAAGCTCTAGTGGATCCACATCAGGTAGTGTTTTGAATGCAAAAAGTAGAGGTAGATCAAGAGACAGAGGAAACAATTTTGGAAGTCATGGGAAATCACAAGGAAAATCAAAGGGAAAGAGGTCTAAATCTAGAGGACCAACCTGTTAGATAGTTGGAAAGGGAAGAATTCAGATTAAGCTGCAGAATGGAAATCATTGCCTACTACAAGAGGTAAGACATATTCCAAGGCTTAGTAGGAATTTGATTTCAGTAGGACAACTAGGTGATGAAGGTTGCACAGTTGCTATTAATGACAAAAATTGGAAGGTGTTAAAATTTTTCTTAGTAGTATCAAAAGGTGTGAAAGTAGGCACCTTATATCTTTGTATAGGTCATACTATTCCTTCTACTTTAATTGTTACCGAGAAAATTCAATGTTCAAGAATAATTGCTACAGTTGAGCAGGTAGAATTTGAAATAGTATTTGTGGATTTTGAAACAACACTATGGAACAATATACTTGGGCACATGAGTGAAAAAAGTATGAAATTAATTCATTCAAAGAAAATTTTACTGGGTCTAAAATGTGTCAATATGGATTTCTGTGAAAGTTGTGTGTATGGAAAACAAAAGAGAGCTAGTTTTCTAAAGAGTGGGAAGGAAAAGAAAGATGAGAAATTACAGCTTGTGCATACAAATGTATGGGGACTAGCTTAGGTATATTCCCTTGGTGGCTCTCTTTATTATGTTACATTCAATGATGATGCAAATAGGAAAGTATGGATTTATTTCCTTAAGTGGAAATCTGATGTAATTGAAACTTGTAAAAAATGGAAAATCTTGGTTGAGAATGAGACCGGTAAAAGATTAAAATGTCTTAGATCTAATAATGGTGGTGAATATTGCAAAAAAGTGTTTGAACATTATTGTTCCTCTAATGGTATTCATAGGCAAAAAATGGTTATAAGGACTCCACAAGAAAATGGAGTGGCTGGACAGATGAATAGGACAATAATGGAGCATGCAAGGAGTATGAGGTTGCATGTTGGGCTGCCCTTAAAAATGTGGGCAGAGGCTATAATTATTTTTGCTTATTTAATAAATAGAGGTCCATCTACTCCCATAGGTTGTGGTATTCTAGAGGAAGCATGTACAAGTAAGAAGGTGAGTTATTCTTTTCTCAAAAACTTCATTTGTGAAGCATTTGCACATATAGATTCTGAAAATAGAACCAAGCTAGAGACTAAGTCAAAGAAATGTATATTTGTTGGAGATGGCATTGATGAATTTCTCTATAGACTTTGGGATGTTGAAAATCATAAAATTTTAAGAAGCGATGATGTCTTATTTAATGAGAAAGTGTTGTTCAAAGATTAGTTGCAGTTGCATGAGAAGAAAGAAAATGATTATGCAGTGCTGGATGATACTCCAAAAGATGATGTTCCAATGGTTCCTCATGCTCTGCAACAATAGAAACAAAAAATACCACAAACTCCAGTGAATGTTAGACAATCAACAAGGATCAGTAGACCTCCTGAAAGGTTCTCTCCCTCTTTGTATTCTATTTTATTAACAGATGTTGGTGAACTAGAAGGATACGATGAAGTTGTGTAGGTAGATAGAAAGGTTCAGTGGGAGCTTTCCATGGAAGAAGAAATGGGCTCCTTGCTGAAAAATTAGACTTGGGAATTATGTAAGTTACCTACAGGTAAAAAGGAATTACCAAATAAATGGGTTGATAGGATGAAAGAGGAGGATGGAGGTAAGAAAAGATTTAAAGCCAGGTTAGTTGTAAAGGGATTTGAATAGAAAAAGGGCATTGATTTTGATGAGATCTTTTCTCCAGTTGTAAAAATGACTTCTATATGTAATTTTTTAAGAATTGTGGCTACTGAAGATTTTCATTTCGAACAACTTGATGTTAAAACAACTTTTCTCCATGGTGATTTGGAAGAAGAAATATATATGAGACAACCACAATGTTTTGAGGTCAAAGGTAAGGAGAACTTCGTGTGTAGATTGAAGAAAATTTTATATGGCTTGAAGCAAGAACCTCGCCAATGGTATATTAAATTTGATAACTTTATGGTTGAGAATGGCTACAATCAGTGTAATTTAGACCATTGTGTTTATTTTCAGAGGTTGGATGATGAAAACTACATTATTTATGTTTATATGTTGATGATAAGCTTCTAGAAGGGTCTAACATGGATCACATTAAGGAGTTGAAACAACAGTTAGCACATTCTTTTGTTATGAAGGATTTGGGGGAAACCAAAAAAATACTTGGTACAAAAACTTCCAAAGATAGGAAGAACAATCAATTGACTCTATCGCAGGTTGATTATGTTGAAACAATGTTGTAAATATTCCATATGGAGAATGCCTAGTCATTTGAAATTGACAAAGGATATTGTTGAGATTGTTACCCCAACTGATATTGATACCCAAACTAATGATGAAAAAGGTTAGTAACCAAGAAATGAAAGGTATATAGAAGTATTAGATCAATTCTTATGTTTTCATTGATGTCAAGCCTACTGAGTTACTAATTTATGCAAGTTGCCATATCAATCTGAAATATGTGATGTTAAGTAAAGAAATAGTTGGTAAAGAAATAAGATGAAATGAAGAAGTGATGTTAAGTATGTGAGGTTAAATGGGAAATTGTTGAAACATTCTTTGAAAAGGTAATATTGATTTGATTATTTTACATGATTTGATGAAGTGTTAGAATGATGCGCAAGTCAGTTATATTTGTTAGTAATAAAGATTGAAGTTGTGAAATGAAAATACAAGGAATCAATTTGTGCTACCGAGCTAGAAATGGTTGTCAGTAAGTAAAGATATTGGTTAGATAAAGTTAACCGAGAAGTTGATAACATAGGAAGATGTTAACCAAGTAAATGATAACCGAGAAGCAAGACTTAACCAAGAAGGTGAAGTTGGTCACTTAAACAAGAAATCAATTAAAGGACAACATCAAGTGAGAATCTAGATTGATCTAGAAGATTATAAGGATGGATCAAAGTCAATTAATGAAATCAATGGATAAAAAATGTTAGGTACAAATAAATGGTGAAGATTTAATGATTGGTTTGAGATCTAAGAAAAGTTCAAGTTCTGAGGTGAAGATACAATAGTCAAGATTCATAAAGCATTTTATTGAAATGCGATACATCTAAAGGATGAGATTAATTCAAGGAAACCCTAATGAATAGGATTAAGTTGAAAAATTGTCTATATAAAGGATGATCAAGATGGTAATATTGTTGATTGTCGATAGCCAAACAAGTACAAAAGGGTACGTTGAGTAGAACATAGTTGAAGAAAAGTGTCAATCAAGTGAAGGAAAGTAATGAGATGAAGAGTAAGTGTTCATCAACCAAAAAATAAGAGTTTGAAGAAGACAAATGAGTAGAAAGGAGATCTGAACAAGTAAAGGTAGTTGCGTATTTGATCAGGTCATTTCACTGTTACTTTCTAACCATTGTAGCAGAAAATATCTTAACCAAGTGGATTTAATAGTCCTATTTCTAAATCCTTTGTAAGGTGGCATTCTGACAAATGTTCTAAGTCCTCTAATAAGGCCACTCATTATAGGATGACAAATCTAGTTGATCTTTGGTGAAAATCCCCTAACAGGATCACATCTAGAAAATGTGTTTCGTAATCTTTAACAGGATTGGCTCTTAATCAAGCTCACTTCAGAAGAGTGAATTATTTTGTGGGTGATAATTCCCGTAGTGGTTTTTACCCAAATTGGGTTTCCATGTTAAATAATGGTGTTAATGTGTGATTGAATGTTTTGCGTGTTATTTTCTAATTTTCATATGCATACTATTATGGTCGGTTGAATGCTTAAGTCTAATTATTAAGATGAGTTGCTGAAAAAGTTTTAAGGGTGAAAATTGTTAAGGGGCCTAAGATAACTAATTCACCCACCCTCTCATTTATCCAAAAGAGATGTGTCCAAAGAAACAAGAGGAGGAAGAAAAAATGCCTGAGGTACCATATGCCTCAACTGTAGGTAGTTTGATGTATGTCATGGTATGCACTAGACCATATATTGTACATGTTGTAGGAGTTGTTAGAAGGTATATGAGTCATCCCAGAGTTGAGCATTGGAATGCAGTAAAATGGATTCTCAGATATTTGAGAGGTACATCCAATAAAATTTTATGTTTCGGGGGCTCTAATACTAATTTAAAAGGCTATGTTGACTCAAATTTGGCAGGGGATTTAGATACCAGGTGGAGTACCACAGGTTTTGTATTTACTATTGGTGGGACAACAGTGAGTTGGATTTATTGACTACAAAAGGTGGTTTCTTTATCCACTACAGAGGGAGAGTATGTTTCCGCTATAGAGGAAACTAAGGAGATGACATGGCTGCAATTTTTCTTGGAAGAGTTGGGAAACTCATAAACTGACAATTATTTGTTCATAGATAGCGAGAGTGTCATTCATCTTGTAAAGAATTATGCCTTGCATTCAAAGACCAAACATATATAGTTGAGGTATCACTTCATTCAGTCAATATTGGTTAATGGACAGTCAAAGTTGGAAAAAGTACATACAGATGAAAATCTAATGGATATTTTTAAAAAGGCAGTGACAAGGGAGAAATTAAACTCCTCTTCAACTTCGGTTGGTCTTCATGACTGAAAAAAATAAAAAGAACAATAGAGTCCAGGGCAGGTCAATCCAGTGGGAGCTTTAGGGGTAGCGATGTTGCTACAGGATTAGTCTCCAAGTGGGAGGTTTCTTAGTGTGGACCAGCCTGATCATTCCCCAAGTTGAAGATTGTTGGTTTATGGTGACTAATCGGGCAAGTATTGTAAAATATTTGGGGTTAACTCATCAAGCATTTTTGAGTTGACACATCAAGAATTTCCCTAGGTTGACTCATCAAGTTTTTATCTAGGTTGACTTGTCAAGTACTTTTTTAGGGTTTTCTTGTTAACTAACATAAGTCCTGTTATAATGGCTTAGGGTTAGGGTTTTCTCAATATATGATAATTTCATAGCTTCTCACAACGTAATTGAGTTGCAAGGGATTGCAAATTGTAACATGCAAGAATTACTGGATAATAACATTGGACTCTTTGTTTGGTGGACGTAGCCCAAGATTGGGTGAACCACATTAAATTTTTGTGTCTTCTTGTTCTACTTATGTGTGCTTTATTCCTTTACATTATTGATTATATTTGTATGTAATTTTTAAATTTATGTCTGCCAATCCTAACATAATCCTTATTAGATAATATAAATTTCCTGGGAAAGATATTACCTACAATAGCCTTCCCTTTCCATAAGTCATATTGATGGATCCCCTTAACAATTTTGTCGTCCCTGCGATAGTTTCACTTAACCAAATTTTCTGCTAGTAACTTAAATGAATACCATGATTTCATAAGATCAAATGTGTTTGATAGAAAAGAAAAGACTATCTGTGTGGGGAAAATTACCTGGATGTCCTGTAGGAAAATGAATTCCTCACCAACCAAAATTTTGATGGCTTCCTTGAAATGGTGAAACCGAAACTCAAAAATATCCTCCAACTGCATATCTGAGACATGGCCTTCAATGGGCTCTTCCCAATCTTCCATTTTGAGTGGGATTCTAGAATTACATGGACAATATTCATGTGCAACCTCCATGTTCAAAGAGGGAGACAAAGACATTGGAATCAAGCTTGGGGCCAAAGGATAAATGAACACATTCTTCTATGCAAAAAACAAAGCATGAAAATTAATCATAATGGGATGAGTTGGACTCATTGACAACACATTACTACGTGCGACCACGTCATATAAGTACTTGAAGTCATTAAATTCTGTAAAGATATATGTTAACCCATGCAAACATTTTGGTTGAGCTTGATATTATACCAAAACTGTATCTGTGACAAGAATACATATCTCATGATTTGAGTGTAAGACATCAAGTGACAAAATTAGCTTTTTGTTATCATTAATCTATATATTCATCTTTAAAACAATTGATCCAACACACACATCAATGATGAGATAGTATAAACAAGAGTACTCTACAAACCAATTTCCTGCACATTTTGTGCGAAAGTTGTAAATATGGTGCCCCCTGCCATGTAAATATGAAATAAACCACAATCCATGAATTCATGTAAAATGCAAAAGATAAAACTCGAATTATATCACTTTCTCTAAATTAATTAGATTTTTCAACTCAGGGAACTTAGACCATGTGATGGAATTGACAGAGAAATCAAGGTTGATGTTAGAAACTACCATATTAGCTAACATATTGCCTTCCATGTATGAATGAGATAGGTAACATTCCTCCAATGAGTCTAATAATGTCCAAACTTGTTTCAAAGCATAACTTAATTGCCAAGAATGAGAATTTTGATTAATGCACACATTAATGATTATTGCTAAGTGACCTTCAATATGCAATTTACTAAAACCCAATTGTGAAGCCAATACCAATCCATGAAGAAGTCCTAATCCTTCCAACCATATTGTTAGCTCCAGGGAGATTATTGTATTATTATTATTATGGAGGGGTGTATATTTTATTGACTTATAAATATAATATTTATTATTATCTAGGATTTTATAAATGTTTCTCTAACATTTGAAAAATAATATTACATTTTATACATAAATTTTAAAGAGGTAAAAGTGAACAAAATATTTGAGAAGTCTTTTATTGTAAGGAGAATTCACATCAATTTATCGTGCAATTATGTAATATTATGATGTATTTAAGATTATTTGATTTCATTTTATCATTCAATACATTATTATTTGTATTATAAAGAAGAAAAAATATATGTAGATTTTAGAAAGGTTAGTAAATTGAAATGGACAAAATGATTGAAAAGGGGTTTTGATTGAAAAATTGGAAGGGACAAAATAATTGAAATACGTGAATAATTTTCATATCAATTTATTTTGTGACTTTATAATTGTTGATCCCTAAGTTTTGTTGTCTATTAGTATCTTACACTTAGTCATTTTCTAGGCAATGTTGGTCAGTCATCACTATGACTGAGTCATCATGTATAGGCCGAGTTATATGTAGACTTGTATATTGTACATTTACCGAGCAGTAGTTACTAATGAGGAAGTCAGAGGTCATCGAGTACTTCAGTATCAGTCGAGCAAATTTATGTCGAGTTGTGTAGATATGTCAGTGTCGAGCACCAGTAAAAGAAGAACAGTCAATGCTGAGTGCTAGAGATTTCAAATGTTGAGTAAGCCAGATTTGATATATGTGTTTGTAATGGCACAAACACTTAGGTAAACCATTTTGGCCAACATCTACACTACATTTTATGATTGTTGAGGAAGTCATGATGATGATTATGATTTATTTTTGTAATCATTGATCCCTATGTAATTCATGTAACCAATCAGAATTAGGGAATTCTTAAGTGACATAAGTAGATAATCTAGATCGTTGATCTTGATTTATGGAGTTAATTTGTTTTCTATATATAAGATGAGATCCAAACCCTAAAATGTAGTATGTGAGAAGAATACGAAGGGGATCTCATACATGCAGAACAAAGAAGTGTTTTGATTATCAGAGACATAGATCAGTGATCGAGCTAAGTAGTGAAGGACAAAACTGAGACATATTTGATAGAGGAGATCAAATCTACATTGGAAGGAGAAGATAAGTTATCAGCATCATAGTGCAAATCAAAGGATAAAGTACTGAATCATTCTAACAGGTGAATCAAGAAGAAACTCTTAACATAGTGGTTTTAACAGGCCTAAGTAAATCTCTTAACCGAGTGCTTACTTTGTTGTAAGTTCAAATCCTTTTACAAGGTAGATTGTATAAGTCTTAAAGCTCTTAGCAAGGTAGACCTTTCATAGGGTAGATCATTAGTTTATGATCAAACATTGTAGCCCTAACATGCAAACTTTAATACTGCAGTACAGTGAAGATTTGTGGGTGTCATCCCCACCCCAATTTTACCTTTCAAAGGTTTTTGGGTAAACAAAATCTTTGTGTTATGTTTTATTTTCATAGATGAAGATTAGATTGCTAGATCTATTACAATATTGAATTTGATGTTTATGTTATGCAAGTGAATTTATGTCAAAGGGTGATAATAGTAGATATCTGATTCACCCCCCCCTCTCAGTAATAATAGATTTCCAACAATAATATTATGATATCTACAACAATGTTGCATTTGAAACATTAATATAGATAAAAATTAAGAAAAAAGATCTAATTAATTTTATCATATTTTCTCAATTTATTAATATAGATGAAAATTTAGCAATTTACTTTTCTAGATCCTACACTCTATTGCATTGTGGTGATGGATCACAAAGTGTGATTCATAATGTTGATGCTACAAATTATGTACATGATCAAATCCATAAGCATTTAAGGGACAAAAATATTTAATTTATTATAATTTTTTAAAAATAAATAGTTTTATTTTCAAAATGCTAAATTATTGGGTCGTTAAATGATACGTTAATTTATTACATTTTTTTAATAATCATAATATAACTTTCTCACCAAATTTAGCAGCTCACTATTCTATATCTCGTCACACTCTAATACATTATCATGATAGATAATGGAGTGTGATCCAAAAAGTGATGCTAAAAATCAAAGACAATAATCGAATCCATAAATAATTAAGGGACAAAAAACTAATTTAATGCTTTTTTAAAAATAAACAATTTTTTTTTTGTGACAACACTTTACAAAATCAAGGAATACAAAATATACAACTAGCATTATCAAAATCATTAAATACACATGGAATGTGATTTGAAACAGTGACGCTAAAAATTAGAGACACAATCAAATCCAGAAATAATCAATGGACCAAAAAAAGTAATTTTTTACATTTATTTTTAAAACAAACAATTTTATTTTTATAATGACTTTACAAAATCATTTGATAAAAATATATATAACTAGCATTTTCAAATTAATTAAATATAGAAAAAATAATTAAAGGTTAAAGAATTGTTGAATTACTCACATCACAAAAAAAAAAGCTATAATGTAGTCAAGAACTTTCTTAGTTATACATGATGATTGATCAAATATGCGAGAAAATTACTTCTAGAATTATTCTTTCTATAATGACTAATAATTTTCTCTCCTATTTTTATAATTCTATGATGCATCTCATGATAGATGGGTTCTTGTAAACCACTACTCATGAAACATGGGTCAGTAAGTTTAACTTGAAAACTACATAGTTGAATTCTGATAGGAATTTCATAATTTGACTTGGTGTGAAAAATATCTCCTTATTTGATGAAGTAATGGGGCTCTATAATGAATGTTTCATAAGACAAAACACTTGCTGGAGGTTTTGCAAATGAGGTAGCAAGTTAAGTAGGCTTAACCTTGGAGGAAAATCCATGATAAAGCACACTTGAGTTGGAGTAGTACTGGGATAGGTGACCTCTCGGGAAGATTCAATCCTTTACACTTGTGAGCATCACCCAACTGCAATGAGCACTAAGCATACAATTCATTTTCATGAGAGATGGGTTCGTATGAATCACTACTCATAAAACACATGGGTCAATGAGTTTGACTCAAAAATTACACTGTAAAATATCTCCTAATCATCAATTGATGGGCTAAAGAGGCTCTATAATGAACAGTTCTTAAGGAACGCCACTTGTTGAATGTTTTTCCAATGAGATAACAAAAAAAGGTGGAGTTAATCTTGGAGGAAACTCAATGGTTATGTTCGCTACAGTTGTAGTAGAATCAAGATAGGTGACCTTTTAGGAAGGCTCAATGCTTTGTTGGCAAAATGGTTATCACTCCCCTCGGGATGTGCGAAATGACTTAATCACCTCCTGTGTCTTCTATAAGTCTAGTGGTTGTATTGGACATTAATAAGTCGATCTTTTGGTGCAACGACAACCACTACTTGTAACAAGTGGTATCAGAGCTTGGTCATAGGTTCAAATCCCCTTGAGTAGCATTGAGGGGGAGATTGTTGGCAAAATGGTCAACGCTCCCCTCAGGATTCGCAACATGGCTTAACTGCCTCCTGTCTCTTCTATAAGTCTAGTTGTTGTATCGAGCATTAACAAGTCGATCTTTTGGTGCAACGACAACCACTACTTGTAACATGCTTCACATATGTGAGCTTCACCTAAATGTAGTGACTCTGCTAATGTACCATTCATCTCATTGCCTAGATAGAAAGACACTTCTAAGCGTACCATTCATTCTCATAATAGATGGATTCTTGTGAACCATTTTTCATGAAACATAGGTCAATAAATTTGAATTGAAAACTATATAGATAAATTCCGATAGCAATATCATAATTTGACTTACTAAGAAATATATCAACTTCTTATCTCACACAATCTAATGCAAAAATAATATTATAATTTAACTTATCTACTTCTTATTTCACACAATCTAACCCAAAAACAACAACTAAAGACACCTAGAATAACTAAGATCAATCAAACTAAGATCGTGACAGGTTGTTAAGAAAGTGCTTCAAATCTGCAATATAAGAGGAACACACAATAACAGCCGTAGAGACAAGAACTTCCTCGTAATTAATACAAAACAACTCTATGTTTTGATGCAGACGTGCAATTAATCTCTTTGCCTTTGTTTGTTACGCATTTAATCTGGTTTGCTCGATTTATTTATTCTTCCTGGCCAACTTTTAAACGATAATGGCTTGAAACAAATCAGGTCAGCCATTAAAGCTAATTGTCAACGCCTCATTCACCAACAGCTCTTTTGTTGTTAAGGTTTTCTTGTCATCATAACAAATGCCCAGATAATCTGACATTTGTTACATCAAAGGGGTATTTGTACATTTAATGTCATTGTTTTCTATTAAGAATTCGTCATTCAATTTGGGATTTTTCTTCTGCTTCTAACACGTTAACAAATTGAAAATCAATGGGCATTTTGTGTGATAGAGATTCGTCATTGACAAGTAGAGGCAGCTTTATCCTAAATTGGAAGTGGGTCTGGCTGGAGAGGTGTTAAAGAGCCTTTTAAGGGATATATCAACACCGACTGTAGCCATGTGAGCTTTTTAAGGTTTAGTTGGTTGATGTCTATTTAGATATCAGGATGTACATTTGATTATATTTATTAAAATTTATTTGGAAAGGAAGTTAAAATATTGTAGTTTTGTAGAAAATAATATATCGAGATGGCAAAAGAAGTATGATATCAAAAATTGAAAATTATTAATAATTTCCTTTCAAATTCATTATATGGTAACTTTTTTTACAATTTCCCACTTGTTTTTGGACCCTTTTTAGTATACCCATTCTTATGTCATTTTCAAGCTTATTTGGGCCCTATCCTATCATGCTGTCAAATACTCAAATTAGGACCTGATTTGGCATCACCAACTCCAACACTCATGGCTCCCCTTTTGGAGGACACATTTTGGTAGGACTATGTCAATCATGGGTGTTATGGACTTATTTGGGTGTAGTGGAATCTTTTGGGTTCCTTGGACTTATTTGGGCATCATGGACCATATAGGTCAACGACAAAAAAAAACTCAAAATTTGAGCCATTATTAGTATTAGCCTTACCTTTTTCGACAAACCTGGTCTCAATTTTCGTAAATGGCTGTTGGAAGTTGACCTAAATGTGAAAATGCCTTGAGAACCCAATATATAAAGTATCATCTCCAATTCATTTTGACCATCTTACACAATCTATTAGCTCCATTCATAAGAATTCCTAATTCCTTCAAGATTAGATCTGAGTACAAGGAGCATCAAGCTACATCAAGTCATCTCCAAGTATGTTTTCATGATTGTTTTTCTATGATTTATCATGTTATTGCATGAACACTTGGAAGAATCTAAAGAGCATTGCATCACCACTATTATCAATCCAACAATGTAATCTTGTCAATTTAGCATATTATTTCAAATTTAACCTCTACCCTACCTACCAAGGGCAAGCTCTCTTTTCTAATCAATCATAGTTGTAATGGAGGTCAACACCTACTTGGGATTTGACTTAGGTAAACCCCTATACAACACATCTATTTTTTGATCTCCTATGTATGTGGGTTACAAATCTGACAATTGAAAGCTATAGGTTTGCAAAGAGCAAATTGAGACATGTACATTTCCAAAATTTGAACAAGCAAAAATTCCTACCCTATGTCTATTTGCACATGTGATTGACACTTTTTAGCTGATTTTTGAAGGGAACAATCTACATACCATATTGATTTGGAACCCAGAGGTTTAGTTGATAGAGACACCTTCAAGTCTAGGGCACTTGACAATATTTTCAGACTCATATTTCAGTGACAAGTTTTTCTTTGTGTTTTGTTTCTAGATCTGTACTTGTAAGTTGTTTTTTAGTTTTGTATCTAGGATCTATTTGACCTAAATATTATAAATTTTAAAGCATCTTATATAGTTCTTACATCTTCAATTTATTAATATCTAATCAATATTCAATCAAAATTCAAAAGGAAACAATCAATCAGAGTGCACATCTCTCCTATTGGATTTTTGTTGAGCCTAATTGGTTGTTTCTTAAAGCAATAGATTAGAAATAATTCCCAATTCACATTATTAGGCTAGACTCCATTTTGCTAGCATTTAAAAATGTAATATATATAGAAATTATATCTACAAATATAATGAAGTTAATATGATTTAGAACAACAGAGAGGGGGGTGAATCAGTTGTTCTCAGGTCCAAATGTATAAAAACAATCTTTAAACTATTCAACAAATCAGATCTAATAACCAACACCTACTTGGTCATTATTGATTGTATAACAGAAACATATAACAGTGCAGTCCACTTATCCAATAGCATATAACTTGTAAAACACATAAATGTTCAAACCAAGACATTCACACAAGTATCAACACCAAGATTTATAGTGGAAACCCAATTTGGGAAAAACCACTTTGTAACATGTTACTATTATGTTCACTCTTCTGAAGTGAGCTCGGTGAAAAGCCAACCCTATCAAAAGTTACAAACAAACTGTCAGGTGTGACCCGGTTAAAGGATTTAAACCACTATGTTAAAAGTGCGCCTTGTTATAAGACTTACATACACTCCATTAGAATGCAACCTTGTTCAAAGGATTTATACCTATGACTGTTAGGTCAACCTCTGGTAAAGGGATTTTGACTGTTACAATGGTTAGAAAGTAGCAGTAATATTGATCTGAGAAACATACAACTCACTTTTGCAAATATCAGATCCAATTCCGTACACATATGCTGGCTTACTGATAGTGAATCTTTTCCATCTCCATCACTAATATGCTCAGAACCCTTCAAGTGATCACAACACTTCTCCTTCAGCCTTTTCTTCTTAGGCATTTAATAACATCAACAACACTTCCAGCATCCACCTCTCTCTCTTTTCAACCTCTCACTTAGGTTTCCTTAATACTACCTCTATTAGGTCAATACATCTTTTACCGCTTAATCTCCTTCGTAGATCTTAGGGTTAGGTCAGATTCATTGAATCTGTCCTACATTATGTTCTTGGGCTATCCTTTTGAAATATCTTGAATATTCTTAAAGATTTACAATAAAATATTTTATAGTGCATTAAATGCTTTCATACAATCAATAAATAAAGTCAACACGTTTTACATAATCCAAGAATTCAACGATGTCGGCTGAAAATTTGAATTCTTCATCAAATGCAAAATACTGACGCTCGGTCAATACTATGTCCAACTTCTCGGTCTTCTCTGGAAAGCTCGGTCACCACATAAACTATTTCCTTGGCCAACACTGTCTTCCTCGGCAATTAACTGGTGTTCGGTCAACACTGATTTTACTCGGCACATACTAGCTCGGTTGACACAAACAACACTCAGCTTAAACTAGATTTCTTCACTTTTGCTCTATTAAGCCTACCAGTTTAGTCTTCATACTTAGATAAAAAATACATTATCTTATCATTGTGCCACATTATCAAGTACTCATTGAAGTATCAAGATAACTCAACCTTTCCTTAGGTGTTGTTGTTACCAACCTTGCCTATCCCCTTAGCAACACTCAAATAGATATAGTACTTTCTTAAATAGCAATAGCCTTACCATTTAAGGTTTGACATCAATGACAATACAACAATTGCTTCAATTGTAGTTTCCAACAATCTCCCTCTTTGACATTGATGACAACACCATATGAATAACACATGAATTACCAACCAATCCAAAAACTTATCTGTCCATCAGAGAATTTTATAATATCCTTAGCTTCATTCTGATACAGAATCAATTAGCTGTGATTGACCGTCCACTGAATTTCTCCCACTGTCTTGATATTCTCATTCTGTGTATTCATCTGTCATCATCTCCCTCTTTGACAAAAATGCCAAAGCAACAACAAAAACATACATCCTGTAGATGTAGATATCATCCTTTTAGTTCAGTAGAATATTTCTCCCTCTATCATCTTGCTTATGACTGCTTCTGACTTTGTTGTGCTCTTCACAACTCTAGGCTGCTCCTAAAGTGTGACCTTTCTCTGCATCAATTTGTTAGATGTTCTTTGCAACACACTTGATGCAATGCTCCTAGCTTGACTAGGCAGCCTCAACTAGGGGAAGGACCCCTAATTGACTTCTCAGATATTCATGAGCTTCTTTAGGTAAAGCTTTAGTGAATATATCTGCTAATTGTTCCTTGGTATTCACATATTCCATGTGGACCTCTTTATCTTGTACCAATTCTCTCAAGTAATGATACTTGATGACAATGTGTTTGGTCTTTGTGTGCATCACTGGGTTTTTAGAGATGTTGATAGAACTTGTGTTGTCACAGAAGATGACAACTGGTTCAGTGATTTCTTCTTTCATGCCTACCAACAATTACTTTATCCATATCAAATTTGAACATTTCACAACTACAGCCACATACTCAGCTTCAACGATAGATTGGGAAATGCAATTTTGTTTCTTGCTTGTCTAGGAAACTAATCTCTGTCCAAGAAAGAAATCTCCACCACTAGTACTCTTTATGTCATCTACATTTCCTTCCCAATCAACATCTGTATACACTCTCAGTTTAAATTTGTCATGCTTCTTGTAGTACAATCTATAGTCAGCAGTTCCCTTCAAATATCTCATGATTCTTTTAACCGCCATCATGTGAGTTTCCTTAGGATTGGCAGAAAATCTTGCCACAATCCCAACAGCTAATGCAATATCTGGTCTGCTATGTACATCATACTATAGCTTTTCGATCATAGATCTATACAAAGTCTAGTTAACTTCTACAACATCATCATTCTTAGAAAACTTCTATCTAGTCGGCATGGGAGTACTTACTGGCCTTGAGTCTTCCATACCAAAGGTTTTCAGTATCTCATAAACATATTTAGACTAGGTGATGAAAATTTTTTTCTCCATCTAATATACTTGCAAACTAACAAAAAATTTGATCTCCCCAAACATAGTCATCTCTAATTCAGTTTGCATTTCATTTGAGAATTTCTTACACAAGGCATCTTGTCCACCAAATATAACATCATCTACAAAGATCTTGGCTAACAGGATTCCTTTACCTTCTTCATCTTTCATGTACAAATTGCTTGTGTCATTTGTCCTTGAGAATCCAATCTATATTAGGTAGTTGTGCAATCTCTCATACCATGCTCTGGGAGCTTGCTTTAGTCCATACAGTGCTTTATTCAGTTTGAAAACTATGTGTCTTCTGTTTGGATCAACAAATCTTTTTGGTTGTTCAATATATACTTCTTCTTCCAATATACCATTTAAATATGTAGACTTGACATCCATTTGTTATACCTTAAAACCTTTATAGGCAGCATATGCAAGAAGAGTTCTGACTCCTTCCAATCTTGCTACAGGGGCAAATGTCTCCCCATAATCTATTCCTTCTTCTTGTGCGTAGCCTTTGCATACCAGCCTAGCCTTATTTCTTGTGATTTGACCATGTTCATTCAGCTTATTACGAAATACCCACTTTGTCCCAATGACATTCTTATCTTTTGGTCTTGGCACCAGAGTCCAAGTATCATTCTTCTCTATCTGGTCAATCTCTTCATTCATTACTTCTATCCAGTCTTCATTTTCTAATGCCTCCTTTGTTGTCTTAGGCTCATATTCACATAGTAAACATGTTGGACCTCTTGCCTTGCTTCTTGTGTGAATTCCAGTATCTTTATCTTCAATAATCTGTTCAAGTTTGTGATGTCTCCTTACATATTGTGCTAGAATAGGTTTTGCTCTTCTTTCATTTGGCTCATCAAGTTCACCAACAAGATTGTCAGATTCAGCTTCTAAATGCTCGGCAACCTCTTCCTGATACTCAGCAGCTTCTTCCTGTCGCTCGACGCATTCTTCTTCTCTCTCAGCATTGTTATCCTAATGCTCAGCATTGCTTACCTGAGACTCAATATCAGGTGCAGGTCTGTCACTTGCCTCTTCTTCTTCTATATACACAAAAGATCTGTAATCTTTTGGTACTCTGTTACTATCAGCTTCATTTTTCTCTGCATACTCATCAACTTTGACATTCACACTTTCCACAATTTTGTTAGTGTTAGAATTAAAACACTTATAAGCTTTACTTTTTGTGGAATAGCCTAGGAATATACCCTCATCGCTTTTAGCATCAAATTTTCCATTCCTACTACCCTTCAATATGTAGCACTTACTTCCAAAAATTTTAAAGTACTTTACCTTCGGTGCATACCCATGCCATAATTCATAAGGTGTTAGATTTGTACCTTTTTTGATCTATACTTGGTTAAGATTATAAACAGCTGTACTTACAACTTCTTTCCAATATTTATGTGCAACATTATTTTCAATCATTAATGTCCGTGCACAATCCAAGATAGATTTGTTCCTTCTCTCTGCTATATTGTTCTGTGGAGGAGTTCTAGGTGTAGACATCTGTCTTTTGATCCATCTATTATTGCAAAATAGATTAAACTCATTTGATGTAAATTCTCCACCTCGGTCAGATCTCAGACACTTCAAGTTTTTACCTATCTCTTTTTCAACCTTAGCCACATACCACTTAAAAAATTGGAAAGCATCAGAGTTTTCCTTTAAGAACATTACATGCATCATTCTGGTATAATCACCAACAAACAAGATAAAATATCTAGCACCACAATAGCTTTGTAAACCCATCGGTCCATAAAGGTCAGTATGAACCAAATCTAAGATATTCTCAGAAGTAAAGGTTTTTCTCTTGAAACTAGACTTAGTCATCTTACCCAACTGACGTTCTTTGCACATTACATTCTCAGGTTTCTTCAATCTAGGTAGACCTCTCACTTTCTTTTTCTTGCTAATTTCTACCAGATTATCAAAGTTAACATGACATAGCCGCTTATGCCATAACCAAATATCATCAAGTTGTGCAATCATACATGTTTCTTTAGATAGGTCTAGATAGAACAAATTACCTCTTGTCTGTTCTCCACTTCCAATCAGTTCACCTATGGCATCAAATATTTTGACCTTCCTGTGATGAAATTCCACTCGGTAGCCTGTGCTATTAAGTTGTGCAACACTCAGCAGATTATAATTAAGACTCTTAGCCCAATAAGCATTTTCACAAGAGATCTTATTAGTCAACTTAATCAATCCTTTTCCTCTAACAAGACATGGTGCATCATTTCCAAATTTCACACTCCTACCTTTATAATGGTTTAAGGTATCAAACTTACTCTTATCTCCAGTCATATGATGTGAACGACCACTGTCAATAATCCATTTATCATTTTTGTTTACATAAGATATCAATGCAGTTTTCTCATCCTCATCAAATTCATCTTTCATTGCAACATAGACAACTTCAATTTCAAGATCATCACTATCAGTGTCAGTCTCTTCTTCGACAATGTAGCAGGATTTCTTACCTTTCCCTTTGTAGTCCTTGTATCTTCGGTAACCTCTTCACTTTTGCAAATATGTTGGCTTACTGACTGTGAATCTTTTCCATCTCCAATACAGATTATATTATACTGTATTGCTTCTGCATTGTAAAATTTGTTGTTGTGGTTTGTAAACACTTTATAAAAAAAATATTTTGTAAACTTAGTTGCATGTTGCCATAGGAGTGCTAGTCTAGATGTTTGAATGTAAATTTAATATGAAAGTGGATGTCACAAATTTGCAATAGGATATTGGAGTGGTGGTCTAGAGGTTTGAATGTGCAAAAAATTTGCATGCAATCAAAGGAAATATGGGAAATGTGAGTGGAAAAGGATGGAAGGTCAATATGAGAGACATATGTCTAGATCCGTATCAAAATCCTACAAATGTCGAATGAGAAGGGAAATGGAAAGTGAAATAATAGATCATAGGAAAATTTTAAGTAGAATTAGATCATGTATTGGCAAGAAATATCTAAATGTATACTGTAATGCCCCGCCAAGGAACCCAAGAGAAATTAACCTAAACATGCAACTAAGTTTACAAAATATATATTTTTAAAAGTGTTTACAAACCACAATAACAAAGTTTACAATGCGGAAGAAATACAGTATAATATACAACTCACAATCTCAAGGGTTCCTTGACGTAGATTACGTAAGCATAAAAAAATTACTTTAGATTAGGTATAATTAAAAATCTCATGTATATAAATGAATGATAACCACAACATCATATAAAGGCTAACATAAATACAATTGGTACCATAAGGTATCCATAATAATCTACATCCACTGCACATGTTGCAGGGTATGTAATACAATAATCCAAAATATAGTACAACATGATATCTCCTAAATAATTGGTACAATGATACAAGGACACGCAGAATAAGAAGATAAGAACACATCTCCCTCAATGAAGAACAAGAAGGATCAACAGCCATAGGGATCATCCAGCACTGGCACACAAACGTCGAAATCTCAAATGGTAAAAGAATCACTACCACCTGACCTCATGGAACCTAAATGGTCCACTCCCACCGTGCTGAGGAGATAACAACATATCCCACTCAGATAACAAACATCAACAATAAACATAACACAAGCTAAGGAAGAGATCCTGAAAGCTTTCTAACTCAAAAGGTACAATAGGACAACCAGGTAAAACATACTCAACCAAAGGCAACCAGCACATGTAGAAAACCTAAGATGCATAAAGGGAAGTGTCATCACATGAACCAACTCTAAGGTTATCTTGGTAGTCTCTCAAGACCTTGGCCCCTAGTGACTCTATGTGGTATCAATAACCTCTTGTGTAGACGAGGTACTAGCTATGTCATATCTAGTCCACGTAGGCGGAAAGCATCATCCCACTTCCATTCTAGTCACATAATATCTAATTAATTCATTTTAAACCCTTAATGATATTAATTATCACTTATTAAGCCACTTGCAATAGGATATCCTGTCAGCCACTTGCGGGCTCCAACACCAATTACAAGCCACTTGCCACTTATACACTTAGTTAACCTACCTAGGTTCACAACCCAAATAACATCAAAGATAATAATAATGTCCCACAAGACTGTTCCATGAAACACTAAGAATATGCAACAGGTCTCTAACCATAACAACACAGAACATTCTCCAAGCATCCACCATAAATATATACTCCTAATCCCATGGATAGGTCATAAAAATTCAACACCATATTCCCCCATGTAGAATATGAAGCAAAACATAGTTATACAAAACATCACATAAGAGTATCATAGAACAATCTTCACATAGGGTTGGGTCAAATCAATTGATTACAATCGAGTATGCAAGACAAACAAACATGATAAAACATCTAATTCCCACCTTTGGATTACATTCCTATTGGCTAACATTCTAACCCCTTAATCCACCACATAGCGTAATAAAAGACTAAACCAAATTTAATTAAAACAAACTAATTTGTAATCCCACACAAAATTAATCCATGTAATAATTACTAAAAGACTATAATTACAAAATACAATTGAATTCTAATTCTACATATCCATTTATAACAATCACAAAATAAATTGATTTCAGGCATTAAAATTAAAATTCAATTATAATATCATTGTCTAAAATATAGGAACCAAACACATGTCAATTATATCAAAACCATTTAGCCAATTGATTAAATAAACATTAAATAAAAGCTTAAAATGCCCAATTAGGGTATTCATTTGAGAAAAGAATTCCTATTAAAATATACTAAATAATCATATTAATTAACTACTATTTTAAATTAGACAGTTAAAAAAAAATTATTTTATATATACTTTTTTGTTTATAAAATTTACCAAAGTAAATAATAATAACAAGAAGAATTAATAATTTATTATATTTTTCTTTAAACAAATAATTAAAAAAAATAAAAGTAATTTTTTTGAATAGGGGGGGGACCTGCGGGCTCTGCACCCCTTGCTACTATGACGACCTTTATGGCTACCGGCAGCGTCTGCTGTGGCAGTTTAGGGTCTGTTGTAGGCAGCCTAGACCTGTTGTCGGTAGCCTATGGCATGCCACTGACAGCCTTAGCTCTACCGAGGGGGAGGTGTGGGGAAAGGCCCTACCTCCCTCATTTAATTTTATATTATTATTTTTATAAAAATAATTTAAATTTATTTAATAATTTTTTTTAATAAAATAAAATATCAAAACATACAAAAATTTCATCAGTAAATTTAAAACAGTATACATTTAATTTTTTCTTTTATTAATTATTGTTATATTTTTTATTTATTATTTGATGTCAATTTCAAAATCAAATCTATGTTTTCTTCAACAATTAATTTGGAAAAATCCAAACCTAGGGTTTTCAAACCAAAAATTCTTCCACGGAAATTTTAACAACATTAATTCTACCATTAACCCTAATTGGAAAACAAGTAAAACCAGAAAACAAGAATCACAATCATGATCACATCTACTAAATTTCCAATATGGGGAAAAAATGAAAATCAAAGCATTAAGATCCGACAGGGACAAAGAATACACCTTTTTTTTAGAATTTACAAAACAACATATTCTCAACGAAAACCAAACCCTACCTCAAACACCAAAAAATAATATTCAAACGAAGACCAGATATGAAGACAAATTCCAAACCTCCGAAGCCTTTCCAAAATCAAATTCTTCACCCAAAATTCTCCCACCTGTGTATTGAGAATAATGGCAAAACCTTCAACATATAGGAATTTCAATTCCACATGCGAGGGTTTGGAACTCAACTTCACAACAAGCTTTGCATAAATTAAACTCTAATTTTTCGTTTAATCTCAGTTGAACTAAAGTCTCTTCTCCACTTTGCCTTTGTTGAAAACACTTAACTAAAAATTAACTAATACCTTTAATCTAATTTAATCAATTTGCTTGTGCAACTTAATGCATTCTAATCAATTAAAAATAAAAATTTTAGTCTACAATGATTTCCACATGCTAAATTAGTTCCTAAATTAATTAAATACATTTTAATCGAAAAAGGGTTTAATTTATAATTAAATAATTCTAAGGCGAAGGTATTTAATTAATTCTCATTAATTAAATACTTCTACCACACAATAAACCTTTTAAATAATAAATTAAACTTAATAATTATATTTAATTAATTTAAATTAAATAATATCTCATAACTAAAAATAGCAAAGATCTAATTATAGAAATCACACCAATAACCAAAAAAATCAAAAGAACCTAAAGACCCACATTCATACTCAAGAGCAGGGGTATAAACTCACATCAACTGGATGAGTTTTAAAAAAAGGTAGGAATATCAGAATCTTGTCCACTATTTCAGGACAATAGTATGGCTTAGGTTAGGATTTGGATTTGAATATTATCTCCCCTCTTTTACCATTGAGACTAGTGATAGGGCACACTCATCCTTACAATTCAGGGAAGTCGATGCTCGGTACCTGCATAAAAGACAAGGATTTACATACATGTATAGATATATAACAGACAATGGTGGGGATCAGCCGATCGTGTGGATCTTGCAAGCAAGTAACTACGACTTTATCCCTCAACCACATCAAGAACATCAAACAAAAATATAAAACACGTATGTCAACCATACACATGCAAGGATAGGGTTAGTAAAACCATAAGCATCAATGATATCCTAACATATAATTCATCATCCTAAAATAACCATAACATAAATAGAAAATCAGACTTTGGGAGGGGCATTACATCCCCCTCCCCTAAAATTAGGCTTACTCTTAGACGCCTACAAACAAATAAAGATATGTATCCCTCAAGCACAAAGCTTTTACTAAAACAAAAGACAAAACAACATCTACAAACAAGCCATAAAATAAGAACATGATATATAGTCATTAAGAGCAATATAATTATGGTTTAAGAATAAACCGAAAATCACATTGATCAATCATTCATTAGCAATTTAAATAGATCTAAACCTTTATTCATTCATCATTATAGAAAATATCTAGTAATCAATTGTATAAAGAACACATTCGTATTTACATCAAATAATTAGTTAAAAAGGTTCATGCAAATGCAACTAATTCAATACTCATATAAAATCCAATTCA